>PJEM01001204.1:0-104075 GCA_004023845.1 Helogale parvula | reverse complement strand
CTTCTTTGTGTCTTCTTCAATTTCCTTCATAAATCTTCTATAGTTTTCAGCATACACACACACAGAAGTATATGGCCAATTAATCTTTGACCAATGGGAAAAAGACAGCCTCTTCAACAGGTGGTGTTGGGAGAGCTGGACAGCAACATGTAGAAAAATGAAATTAGACCACTTTCTTACACCATTCACAAAAATAAACTCAAAATGGATAAAGGATCTGAATGTGAGACAGGAAACCATAAAAACCCTTTTGGAAAAAGCAGGAAATAGCCTTCTAGACCTCAATCCCAGCAATTTCTTCCTCAACACATCCCCAGAGGCCAGGGAATCAAGAACAAAAATGAACTACTGGGACCTCATCAAGATAAAAAGCTTCTGCAAGGCAAAGGAAACAATCAAAAAAACTAATAGGCAACCAACAGGATGGGAAAAGATAGTGGCAAATGGCATATCAGATAAAGGGCTAGTATCCAAAATATACAAGGAGCTCACTAAACTCCATACACGAAAAATGAATGATCCAGTGAAGAAATGGACAGAAGACCTGAATAGACACTTCTCCAAAGAGGACATCCAGATGGCCAACAGGCACATGAAACGATGCTCAGTGTCACTTATCATCAGGGAAATGCAAATCAAAACCACACTGAGATACCACCTCACACCAGTCAGAGTGGCTAAAATGAACAAATCAAAAGACTATAGATGCTGGCGAGGGTGTGGAGAGACAGGCACCCTCCTACACTGTTGGTGGGAATGTAAACTGGTGCAGCCACTCTGGAAAACAGTGTGGAGGTTCCTCAAAAAACTATCGATAGAACTCCCCTATGACCCAGCAATAGCACTGCTAGGGATTTACCCAAGGGACAAAGAAGTGCTGATGCATAGGAGCACGTGTACCCCAATGTTCATAGCAGCACTTTCTACAATAGCCAAATCATGGAAAGAATCTAAATGTCCATCAACTGATGAATGGATCAAGAAGATGTGGTATATATATATACAATGGAGTACTATATGGCAATGAGAAAGAATGATATATGGCCATTTGTAGGAAAGTGGGTGGACCTTGAGGGTGTCATGCTAAGCGAAATAAGGCAGAGAAGGATAGGTACCATATGTTTGCATTCATAGGTCTAACAGGAGAGACCTGGCAGGGGACCATGGGGAGAGGAAGGGGGAAAGAGAGCAAGAAAGAGTGAGGGACACAGATCAAGGGAGACTACTGAATACTGGAGACGAACCATGGACTGAAGGGGGAGGGGGAGGGGGAGGAAGTGATGGTCATGGTGGGGGGCACTTGTGGGGAGAAGCACTGGGTGTTACATGGAAACTAATTTGACAATAAACTATTATTAAAAACAAACAAACAAATAAACAAACAGGGGCGCTTGGTTGGCTCAGTCAGTTGAGCATCCAACTTCGGCTCAGGTCATGATCTTACAATTCATGAGTTCAAGCCCAACGTTGGGTTCTGTGCTGACAACCTAAAGCCTGGAGCCTGGAGCCTGCTTCTGATTCTGTGTTTCTTTCTCTTTCTACCTTGCTTGGACTCTGGCTCTCTATCTCTCTCAAAAATAAATAAACGTTAAAAAAAAAAACCTTGAAATTTCCAGCTGGGGCGTGTGTGTGTGTGTGTGACTGACAGAGAGAGAGAGAGAGAGAGAGAGAGAAGGTGGGAGAAGAAGAGGGAGAGACAGAATCCTAAGAAGCAGGCTCTTTGGTATCGACATGGAACCCAACTTGGGGCAGAATCTCACAAAACTTGAGATTATGACCTGAGCTGAAAGCAAGAGTCAGATACTTAATTGGATAAGCTGCCTCAGTGCCCCCCCCACCTTCTTTTAATGTGGCCTTGTCTTGATTGGGCATTCACTTGGTTGCTTTGGCTCTTCCATTTAAATTCCTACAAAGTTGTTTTAGTTCATCTGGTTGGTCAGTGTTTGTGAGGGGGGAGCAAGGGCCTGGGGCTTCCCAGTCTGCCATCTTGCCATTGTCTCTCCCACTGGTTTTCTTAGCAATGTATCGCACGGCTGGTTCTGGATCACTTAGGCTCTCATATCTTTTCCAGGCAAACTGCCACACCAGGTTTCCATCATCTAATATATCCGCACTTTATTTTTTTCTTATGTGGCTGCAACTTTTATTTTCATCTTTTTTATGAATTTGGTCTCAGCCCCACATTTTAGTTTAATTAGATCATCTTAGGTATCGATTCATCTTCCACGTTTATTACTTTCTGGGTTTCTCTAAAACCAGCAAGCATGCTATTTATGCCTGTGTCATAGTCACTGTCAACAGTAGGATCCAGGACTTGGCCAAGGGTAGTGTCCTGTGACAAGTCTCTGGAGACTCAATTCCATGAAGAGTCTACTTGGCATGTGATCCCTACTCACATCTCTCTAGTGTCTTTATGTGAGAAACTTCGATATATGCCTTGCAGAAATTAAGCCAGACTATCTCAGTGGTGTTGTCTAACTCAGAGGTCAGCAAGTTTTCTGTAAAGGGTCAGAGCCTTCTGCGGGTACTCAACCCTCCCGTTGTGGCGTGAGAGCAGCCATGGATAGTATGTAAGCTGATGGTCATGGGCTGGGTCCCAACAACTTTATTTACTAAAACGCACGGCAGACCAGATTTGGCCTAGGGGCTATAAATTTAATGACCCCTGTCCAAATAAAGGGAAATTAAGTTAATTTGAAAAAAAATTTCTTTGCAAATCCCTTCCAACACTTACCACTCACTCGGGTATTTTCTAAATGTACCAACCATTTCCTTCATAAACTTGAATTTGCTCAAGGTTTGAAGTCAAGTGTGCTGCTCTGTGAATCCTTGTTCCCATTTTAAAAATGGCGATATTATTTGTCTCCAGTACTTTTCGCGCTGGCCGTGCATTCTCTGAGACCAAACGCTCCAGAAGCACTTCTGGGACCAGAAGTTGCACCATGGGATGGAACTTACCTGCATGTGGAAATGTGGACTGATTCAGAAAGAAGGCTTCCACTGTCTTCTTTCTTCTTCAGGGGCTTTTTTCTCTTAAGATGTTTTTGTTACCCTTCCCAGCTTAAAAAATATCCCCATGTAGGTGGGGGAGGGGGGCAGTACATGGGGACACGGGGAAGAAGCAGCAGCGGCAAACAAGGAGGGGGTTTCCTTTTTTTTTTTCCCGTCCTCTGCTAACATAATATCATCTCAGGGAGCATACCATTCTTGCTCTGAATATACCTTTAAAAGGCCCATTTCCCTTCAATGATTCAGATTGCTTCCTTATGCTGAAGAGATGGTCTTCCTGACCTTTCCGTATAGATCACGCCATTTTTCTCACCCTGTAGAATCCTCGGCCTCCCTTTCTCAGTCCCCACTGTGCTGCTTCTCCCCAGTGAAAATTCAGCTTTCTCTGTGGCCACCATGCTCTGCCTTCCACCTCTATCTTCCACCCTCCTCTTGCTTCCCACAGTCTCCAATAGAACCTCGCTCTGAGGTGCATCCGTGGTGTCTTCATCCTTGGTGGACAGTCTGACCTTAGAGCACAGTAGATGAAGGCTTACTAGGAAGACTTTAGGGTACATATAGGTGCATGTCTGTGTTTGTGTTTCTGTGCCAAGTCTGGTTAGTATGACTGTAAAAGACCACTGTTACAGAGGGCATGGGCAGGATACAAGAGTAGCATAGGAATTACTTGCTTTTGCAACATTCTGATCATTGGGCAAGTCTGCAGAACCAAAGGCTTGTCCAAACGTGCACAGGTTATATGTTAAAACTCATCTCTTATTTTTATTGTTTGGATATCATTTGTTCCCTATCGTTTGTTATGAATTAATTTTAAATAATATTCTGGTGATTACAACATTGCAATGTTTACTTTCCTTTGTCTAGTGTGCCAGGAGGTTAACTATATGTACTTTTTTCTTAATGTTTTACAGTTTCACGTAAACAGTCACTTCCATATGAAAGAGCGTCTGCCCAACCCAGAAGACACATGATGTCAGTTGTCAGTCAACCAGGTCTCAACACCAAAGTCATCCTCCCTCCAATCCCTCAGGGCCACAAGTGGACCAGTGGTTGACATTTGGTCTTAACACATAAAACTTGTTCTGATCATATCCAATCCCTTTGTCTTACCTGGCCATGGATCCTGTTTCCTACTCAACCAACTTCTTACAAAAGAGTGTTCTGTATGCCTTAATTCTCTCAGTCAATTTCTTTTGTAATTCTCTGAATAGTGTCTTTTTGTTCATGTAAATTATTTATGCCTAGCTTTTAGAAAGGTAATTTCAGTTTTTTCTCATAGCTATTAATGATTTTTCCAGCTGCTTTCTGCTCTGAAATATCAGATGGCAAAATCTCCCAAGATCTCTGCATTGCTAGGTACCTAGTGAGTTTTGTATATATCCCACTGGGATTCTGCTTTTGAAATGTCATTGTGTTCATTTAGAACACATTGTATACTCTAGGGGATTGAAATATTTTGTTCTTCTGATTATGAAAGGGTTGTAGAGTTCCATTTAACTTCCATTTAACTTGTGACCAACAGGATATTGACTTCATCTCTCAAAGGGAATTACTATTTTCTTTCATGGTTCATGGTTCTTGACTTGCTTTAGCAATATGAAAGAATAAGAACCATCATATATTTCTTTTAGTTTACCCTTTTCTGACTCTGATTATGTGCTGCTTGTCATTAGACATATTTCTGAATAATTTTCATCATCTGTATTGTTTCACTACCTACTGTTTGCAGGGGGAAAAAAACACTTATAGATAAGGCTGGTATTCAGCTGATATGTCCCAGTAAGATTATCCTGGTTCTTAAAACATTGAAACACATCTCTGGATTGATATATTATCTCTTCTCTGAATCATCTGTGCATGATAATTCATAGGAACAGGAACTGTCACATAGTACTACACTAAATGTTAAATATTTAAAATATTAAAAACCCTCCAATGACTTCCTTTTTAAAACTACCCAAACCCCCTTTAATAACCTTTTTCCATTATCACATTTGAATGTAACATGATTTGCTATTGGCTTCTGTCTTCCACCTAGCCCTAATCTCAACAGAGGCTGTTTGATATTCTTTTCATGGGCTTGGTGGGAGGGGATGGGAGGTGAGGAACCTAAAGAAAAGGACAGACTGAGCAGCAAAAGGGAGTCCGTCCTCTCTGGAGAAATGAAGAGGCAGAGAGTGGGATATTTTAATGTTCACCAGCATTTAACCTTTTAAAAAGTTATGAAATATTTCAGACATACCAGAAGATAAAAATAATAGTTCCAATTTTAGACAACATGGAGGGGATGTACTTGTCCCTATTTCTTCTACGAAGCACAGTCAAATCCTAGAAATTTTGTCCAAAAGAAAGATTAGGAGATTGAGAGGTGGAAGAAAGAAGGCAGACCAACTGGGGACCTCGGGACACAGTGGTGAGTTCCTTGGGTTTCTTTCTTTATTTTTTTGAAATCTCAAATATCCTGAATGGGGTGCTGGAGAAGCTACATGAATGGCAAAGACAATGAAAGCTCCAGCAAAAGGTTTCCTCTCTCTAGGTAAGGGACTAGGACACAGGCAGCCTGGCAAGACAGAAACCTTTTAGACAGTAACTGCCTACTTTAGTCCAACACCATCGATAAAACTGTGGCCCCACCATTACTCCCTACCCTGTAAGCAAAGGCTTCTCTGGCTGTAATGAGGTTCCCCTCCTCCCTGCTGCAATAGTGTTGGAGAAATTCTTATATACAGCTGGCACCTGCACCACTACCCACTATTAATGAGAGCCACCTCTCACAGTGTCATTGAAGGCCACATAAGGACCTGGACTTCCATTCCCTACCATCTAGTAATGAGTTACTTCTTTCTCTTCCCAGGAAGATAGGATCAGAGAAGATCTTGTGGATATCTGGGACTTTTACCACTGATCTGTCTTCTTGCACTGTCAGTGGAGGAGGCTATGTGGAGATCAGTAAAGGGTGCCCTCCTCCTCTTGAGCCAAGGTGGTGTAACTGGAGGCCTAGTGGGGACCCTAAACTTCTACCCCATCCAGTAACAATAAGGCATATTTCCCCCTTTTTCCACCCTAAGTGTAAAGAGAGACCAAGTGGAGAGTTTAGACTTCCACCTCCACCTGACAGGAATGAGCCATGGTATCAGAGAAGGTCTGCTGAAACAGATTTCAATAGGATCCAGACTCTCATAATGTATTATCCTAAATATCCAAGAATCAGTAAATTTCCAAGAATACGGAAAACTTGGATGAGGAAAGATCATCAACATATATGAATGCCAAGCTGAAACAGACACTGGAAAGATATGATGGATTTTAAAGCAGTTACTATATAAATTCTTCAAGAAGCCCTTGAAAAAGACTATCTCAGGAAAGAAATAGAAAATCCTAGAAAATAAATAGAAGATATAAAGAAGGAACCAAGTGGAAATTTTATACCTGAACAATACAGTAACTACTGGATGGATTCAACAGTAAAATTGATAGAATTGGCCAGGGTGGGGGTGGGGGGAGGTAAACAGTAAACTTAAAGACAGAGCAATTGAAACTACCTGATCTGAACAACAGGAAGAAGATAGACTAAAAGATAAAATGAACTCCAGGGACCTGTAGGACTACATGAAAAAAATCTAATGTTTATATCATTAGAGATCCAGGAGCAAAAAAGGATATGGGGCTAAAAAAGTATTCAAACAAACAATGGCTGGAAATTCCCCAAATTTGGCAAAAGCCAAAAATTTACAAATTCTAGAAGATGGTGAAACCTAGACAGGATAAACCCAAATAAATTTGCGACAAAACACATCATAGTCAAACTTTTGGAAACTAAGGACAAAGGGAAATCTCTTAGAGCAATGAGAATGAAAACATATCTTAATTAGAGGGAAATAAGTCAAGTGATAGTGGATATCTCATTAGAAATCATGGTGCCACCAAGAAACCATGGAAGTGGATCAGTATTTGCTAGTGCTAAAAGGGAAAACCTCATCAATCTAGAAGTCTATATTTAGTGAAAATGTCCATTAGGAATGAAGGAGAAATCAAGACATTCTCAGGTGAAGAAAAATGAAGAGACGATGTTGCCAGCAGACCTTTCCTAAAAGAGAAGCTAAAGAAAATTCTTGAAACAGAATGAAAATGCTAAAAGGAAATCTGGAACACCAGGAATGAAAAAGGATCAGTAGAAAGAGTAAAAATAAGGATAAATTCAATAGAAGTTCTTTCTCATCTTGAGTTTTCTAGGTTAGGTTTGATGGTTGAAGAAAAATTCTAACATCTGATGTGGTTCCCAGTATATGTAGAAGTTATGTATAATTTAAGACAACTGTAAAACAGGAGTAAAGGAACCTAAGGAGGTAAGCTTTCTACATTTCTCTCAAACCATTAAAATGTTAACACAGATAGACGGAGGTAAGTCATACAGATAACATAATACTTAGAACACCACTAACAAAGCTACTTTAGGAGATACATTTAAGAAGCACCACAGATAAATATAAATGGAATTTTAAAAATTTCAGTGGTACATACAAATGTGGGGAAAAAGAAAATAGACAACCAAAAACAAAAACCCAAAAGCAGTCTTAAGCCTGCTTACATTAGAGTAAATGGTCTAAATATACTAATTAAAGGCAGAGATTGACAGATTACGTTATAAAACATGACCCAGTTATATGCCACACAAGAAACTCACTTGAAATTTAACAAGGTAAACCAGTCAAAAGTAAAAGGACGAATACATGTTTCCATATTTCATGCAAGTATTAATCAGAAGGAAGCAGGAATGGTGATATTAGTATCAGATAAAGTAGGTTTCAGAGCAAAGATTTCTACCAGAGACAGAGAGGTCTATTACCTAACAATGAGAGAAACCTTAGCACATTTAAAGAATTGAAGTCATACAACGTATGTTCTCTGACCGCAATAGACTCAAACTAGAATAAGAGAAAAATAACAGAAAAATCTCCAACATCTGTTACTAAACAGCCTACTCCTTTATAGCCCATGGGTCTATGAGAACCTTTTAAGGAAATTTAAAAGTGCATCCAACTAAATGAAAATACACCGTATCACAATGTGCAGGATGTAGCTAAGACAGTGCTGAAAGGGAAATTGATGATACTGAATGCAAACATTAGAAAAGAGGAAGATTTATAAGTCAAGAAGATCCTACCTCAAGAATCTAGAAAAAGAGCAAAATAAACCCAAACTAAGTAGGGGAAATAAGAGCAGAAATCATTGAAAATGAAAACAGAAAAACAATAGAGAAAAATTAGTGAAATAAAAAGGTAGTTCTTTGAAAAGATTAATAAAATTGACACTCTCACTCTTGTAAAACTGACAAAACACAAATTGCCAATATTGGAAGTAAAATGGGATGAAACCACAGACTTGCAGACATCAAAAGGAAAATAAGACAATACTACAAACACCTCCACAAACATAAATTTGACAACCTAAATGACACAGACCAATTCCTCAAACCACAGTTCACACACTGGGGGATAGATTATTTGAATAACCCTATACATACATTAAAGAAATTGAAGAATTAATGTGAATTGAGGAATTATAATTAAATTTTGAAAAACAACTCTCTAGGCCCAGATGGTTTCATTGGAGAATGCTTCCAAATACTTATAGAAGAATTCATATCAATTCTACACAGTCCTTTCCAGAAAAGGGAAAAGGAAGGAAGGGTTCCAACTTATCTTAAGAGGCTGATATTACCCTGATACCAAATTAGACAGGCAGTATGACGAAAGCAAACTACAGACTAATATTCATGAATACAAATATAGGTGCAAAAATCCTTAACAAAATATTAGCAAATAAAATTCAGCAATACATAAAAAGAATTATACACCATGACCAAGTGGGGTTTATCCCAAGAATGCAAGTTTGGATGAGCAGTTGAAAGCAACCAATGGAATCCACTGTAATAAGAGGCTAAATGAGAAAAATCGAATTTCACAAAGTCCAGCACCTTCTCTGAGAAAAATCTAGAAATAGAGGAGGCCTTCCTCAACTCGATAAAGACTTTTTACATATGTATCTATCCTGAACAATATAACTTCTATTCACCAAGATTTTGTGCTTCGTAGTATACTGTATATATTCAACTTGTTACTCAACATTATGTGTGGAACTAATCCATACAGATTGTTTAGTTTTTATTTTTTGACTATTGTATAATACCCCACTGTAAGACTATCCCAGTTTACCCATTTCCCTGTTGATGCTGACTTTGCTTCCTTTTTTTTTTTCCTATGACAAAGGATGCAGCTGAAAACATTCTTGTCTAGGAGTTGAGTTGCTGTATGATGGCATGCAGATCTTTAACTTTACCAGATAGTCCCATGTTGGTTCCTCTAATGTACCTTTGCCAACATCTAAAAGAGTTCCTATTTTCCCGCATCTGCTCTAGTAAGTGGAACTTAGAGTCTTTTTATTGCTAATTCAATGGCTGATAATATAAACTCATTTTGTACTTAATTTGAATTCCTCCAATTACTAAAGTTGAACTTTTCTGGTAAGTTTAGTGACCCCTTATGTCTCCTCTTCTGTGAATTGCCTCCTGATGTTTTGCCTGTTTTAAATCAGATAACTATATTTTTCTTATCAATTTGCAAGATTTATTTATTTCAGAAGTCTGGTTATTCATTCTTTGTTAACTGTGTGTATTACAGGTGTCTTTTCCAAGGCTGTGTCTTGTCTTTCATTTTTAAAATAGTATCAGTGAAAAAAAGTTTTTAATACAATTGAATTTGCCAGGGTTTTTCTTTATGGCATGCACTTTTAATTTTTATGTCATGGATTCCTTCCCAATCCCATAGTCATAAATATGATCTCCTAAATATTCTAAATTCTTTTTGTTTTAATTTTGCTTTTCCAATTTAGGTCTATACTTTCCATGGAATGGATTTTTGGGTATGATATGAGGTAGGACTGAATTTTTTCCCCCCAGTTGTCCCATCCCTTTTTCTCTCTAATCTGTAAAAACATTTCTTTCATATATTTTTTTCATATATGCTTGGGTCTCTTTCTGGGCTCTCTACTCTAACTTACTCTTATATTTACTATATATATGTAGTAAGGCTTACAACACGGTAGGACAATAAGAATACTTCCATATTCTTTAAAATTATCTTGGCTGTTCTTTGCATTTTGCTTTTCCAAGTAATTTTAGAATTTGTTTTTCAAACTCTGCCCTGACTTGGAGTTTATTATAATTACACTTAATTCACAAATTTGAGGAGGCTTGTCTTCTCTATGATATTGGTTATCTCTGTCTATAAACATCCATTTTTGTAGGTTTTCTTTAAGTTCGTTAAGTTGTATCATTTTCTCTGTAAAGGACACATGTATCTTTAGTGAGATTGCGATTTATTCCTAGGTACTCTTTTTTTTTCCTGGTTATTGTAATATCCTTTGATTATATTTTCTGTAACTGGTATATAGAAATCATGGGTATTTATTCTAACAAGACACTTGTAGATTATTTCAGTATTTCCATCCAGATAGCATCATAAAAATGACACTTTTTCCCTTTTCTTTCTATTCCTATTATTATTCTATTATTTATTTTTCTTTTTTCTTCTAAAAAACTGCCCTGGAGAGGATCTTCAATACAATGTTGAATAGAAGAAATTGATAACATTCTAATCTCCCTTCTGATTTAAAATATATACATATTTCTAATGCTTCACTATTAAGTACGAGATATGCCAAAGATTTTTGGCAGATAAACTTCTTTGGGGAAAAATGTCTCATTTAATTGCTGATTTACTATGAATTTTACCATGAAGGAGTATAGAAAAGAGTTTTCTTTGTAGGGCACAAAAAATGAGATATGTATTAATTTAATGATATTAATTACATTCAAACCATTTATTTCCCTTTTAGTTTTTTTTCTACTCCTACTGAGATGTTAAAAAAAAAAAACACCTATAGTCATAGGGTTTCTGTCCCCTCCTTTCCTTCCTCCTTCCCTTTCTGGATTACTTGCTGACTATAAAAATAATTAGTGGTACATAAAAGAAATGGTTATAGAAGCATCAAAAGTAACATCCCACAAGTAAAAAAATAAGCATGATATATAATATTATAATCAAAGTAAGAAGCCAGCATAAAAACCATTAAATGATACATAAAACACCCTTTACATTAAACCAGGTGCATCCCATTACTAAGATATTACTAAGATATAACAGTCATGAGCCCTTACGAAATTAATCATATAACATCAAAATATATAAAGCAAAAAGTGTTGGAAATGTAAATTATTTTTTATCTGAATCAAAGCATTATCATCTATAAAACCAGGATTAAAGCAGAAGCGCCTGTTTGGGATTTTTGTGATGAATAAACTAGATAATGAATGTGTGGTGACTAAGAATATCTCAGACCATAAACTCATTTTAAGCTCAAATCCAAAGTTACAGAAACTTTATTTTATATTCTCAGAGCAGGACAATGTCAATCACTTCCATTTCCCCTCTCTTGCCTTTTTTTTTTTTTTTTTTTAACCTGGGCTTACATCCCACTTCCAGAGGTTACAGAATTTCAAGACCTGGGAGGAGGCATCTGTTTCCTGCATTGATATGAAAGCCTTGGGTGTTACCTGCTCTTCACTGTCCACGCCTGTAGCTGCAGCTGCATCCCTTCATTCTGGCCACTCCGGGTATGTCACTCTGCTTTTGTTATGTAATTTTGTTGTTTTTATGAAAGCACATAATAAACCAGCTTCTCCCTGTGTTATTCTGGGGCCAGAGGACTGTCTCAGACCCTCTCTACTTTGACATCCACATAGTCTTCTTTCCCTGATGAGCTCCTACCACGTGGGTATATTGGGGACTCAGTAGACAGGCTACCTGGTGCAGCTCATAATGGGAAACAAAACAGTGGGTATAAGTGGCTCACAGTCAAATGAGATTTTTATTATATCCAAGACCCTTAAGTTTTATATCTAGAGTAATGGTTCTCAACATGGTCTACACCATGGTCTGCTTACTCTCCATAAGCTTGAGAAATTGTCAAAAACAAAAAAACAAAACAAAACAAAAAAAACACCTCTCATGCCCAGGCTCCATCTCAAGTCAGTTAAATACGGATTTGTGGGTATGGAAACTCAGGCATTATATATATATATTTTTAAGTCCTCAGAGTGGTTCCAAGGTAGAGCCAGATTTCAGAACCACTGCTCCTAGAGTGAGGCTTTTTAGAATGACTGATGACTGTGGGGGACGGGGAGAGGGTGTTTCTGGAAAGATTTTGTTATTTGCCTTCATTTATGACTTTTACTGTACTCTAATTAGTATAAAGTATGTTATAATTTTTATCACCACTAATTGGATAATTGCCACATGATTTGTTATTTGGATTATGTTTAATATTTTTCATATGTTTAGTTTGGTTAGTATTTCCTTCTTATGAATT
This sequence comes from Helogale parvula, assembly GCA_004023845.1. Lineage (NCBI taxonomy): Eukaryota > Metazoa > Chordata > Mammalia > Carnivora > Herpestidae > Helogale > Helogale parvula. The sequence continues at coordinate 91,637 of PJEM01001204.1, read as the reverse complement.
ATTAGTTCATGCCTTTGTTACATTTTTACCCTGAGATGTTAACATTTTATGTTCTTGTGAGAGATATATCTGTTAAATATTAACTATTTGGTCCCCATTAATTATTATGAATTCTTTTTTTTAAGCATTTCTATGTTGATGCAAAGGTGTAGAAATATCTACATTGTCCAATATGGCAGCCACTAGCTCCATGTGGCTATGGAGTGACTAAGATATGGTTAAAGACTAAAGTGTGGCTAGTGTGATTAAGGAGCTGAATTTTTAACTTTACTTTTAGATTATTTAGATGTAAATAACCACATGTGACTTGGTTCTCATATGAAACAGTGCAGTTCTAAAGGGTTTATCTTCACATTTTGGGGGTTTTATTGGCCTGACAGTTATTTGGAGAGTTTTTTTCTTAGACATTTTAGTTTCAGTGAATTATAAAGAAGAAATGAAAATATGTTGATTGTCATTATATTTTATAAACTTTATTCATGTTCATTATGCCCATGTACTCAATTTTTTAAAATTATCAATGGGACAGAGTTGGGGGGTGGGGTGGGGGGCAAGATGGCAGAGCAGCATGGAAGTTCTATGCTTCTCTCATCCCTGAAATGCAGGCAGATCAGCATCAAACTATTTGCACACATAGAAAATTGATCTGAGGATTAAACAACAATCTACATAACTTGAGCCACAGAATTCACAGGTATGTGGTGCAGAAAGGTGATCTGACGGAGAGAGAAACCACAGAGGGTAGGGAGTGGTATTTGCAGAAGGAGGACAGAGAAAGGGGACAGAGCACAGGAAAAGAACTCCCCCCAAAAGTAGCTGGAGAGAAAGAGTGGATGTACCCATAAGTGCCTCAACAATAAAGGAAGAAAGGAGAGGGTTTCAATATCATTAGGATACTGATAGATAGATATCTGAACTAGAATTTAGAGTCATGATAAGAAGAATACTAGCTGGGATTGAAAAACACAGAATCCCTTTCTGCTGAAATAAAAAAAGTAAAATCTAGTCAGGACAAAATTTAAAATGCCATAGCTGAAATTCAGTCTTGAATGAATGCCACAGTGGTAAGGACGGATGAAGCAGAGCAGCGAATCAGTGATACAGAAGACAAAATTATGGAGAATAATGAAGCAGAAACAAAGAGGGAAACTAAGGCAAAAAGAGCACAATATAAGAATTAGAGAACTCAGTGACTCACCAAAAAGAGATAACATCTGAATCATAGGATTCCCAGAAGATGAAGAGAGAGGAAAGGGGTGGGGGAGGTTTATGCAAGCAAATCATAGTGGAAAACTTTCCTAACCTTGGGAAAGACCACAGGCATCAACATCAAAGAAGCACAGAGAACTCCTATCAGATTCACCAAAACCATCAACAAGGCATCTCATAGTCAAATTTACAAAATACACAGACAAGGAAAAAATTATGAAATCATCAAGAGAAAAAGAAGTCCTTAACCCATAGGGAGAACAGATCAGGTTTGCAGCAGACACATCCACAGAAACTTGGCAAGCCAGAAAGGAGTGGCAGGATATATTCAATGTGCTGAAATGGAAAAATATGTAGCCAATAATTCTTTGTCTAGCAAGTCTGTCATTAAGAATAGAAGGAGAAATAATTTCCCAGACAAAAATTAAAGGAGTTTGTAACCACTAAACAAGCCCTGCAAAAAATTTTAAGGGGGAGACTCTGAGAGGAGAAAAGACAAAACAAAAAAGACCAAAAGCAACAAAGACTAGAAAGGATCAGAGAACACCACCAAAAACTCCAACTCTACAGAAAACACAATGGCAATAAATTCATATCTTTCATTACTCACCGTAAATGTCAATGGTCTAAATGCTCCAATAAAAAGACATAGGCTAACAGAATGGATAATAAAACAAGATCTGTCTATATGCTGTTTAAAAGACACCTATTTTAGACCTAAAGATTGACTTTCAGATTGAAAGTAAGGGGATCGAGAACTGTCATGTAATGGTTACCAAAAGAAAGCTGGAGTAGCCATACTTATATCAGAAAATTTTAGATTTTAAAATAAAGAGTAACAAGAGATGAAGAAGGGCATTATATCATAATTGAGGGGTCTGTCCACCAAGAAGATGCAACAATTATAAACATTTTTCCCCAACATGGAAGCATCCAAATGTATAAATCAATTAATCACAAACATAAACTCATTGATAATAATACCATAATAGTAGGGGACTTCAACAACCCACTTGCAGCAATGGACTGATCATCTAAACAGAAAGTCAACAAGGAAACAATGGCTTTGAATGACACACTAGACCGGATGGACTTAACAGATATATTCAGAGCATTGCCTCCTAAAGCAGTAGAATACACATTCTTTTCAAGTGCACATGGAACATTCTCCAGAATAGATCACATATTAGGTCACCAATAAGCCCTCAACAAGTTCAAAAAGATCAAGATCATACTGTGCATCTTTTCAGACCACAAGACTATGAAACTCAAAACCAACCACAAGAAAAAATTTGTAAAGACAACAAATATTGGGAGCTTAAAGAACATCCTACTAAAGAATGAATGGGTTAACCAAGAAATTAAAGAGGAAATTAAAAAGTACTGGAAGCCAATGCAAATGATAACACAATAGCCCAAAACCTCAGGATGCAGCAAAGGCATTCATAAGAGGGGGGTGTATAGCAATACAGGCCTTACGTAAGAAGGAAGAAAGCTCTCAGACACACAACCTAACTTTACACCTTAAAGCTGGAAAAAGAATAGCAAATAAAACCCCACACCAGCAGAAGATGGGAAATAATAAAGATTAGAGTGGAAATCAATGCTATCGAAGTAAAAAGAAAAACAACAACAACAACAACAACAACAGGAGAACAAATCAATGAAGCCAGGAGCTGGTTCTTTGAAAGAATTAACAAAATTGATAAACCCCTAGCCAGTTTGATCAAAACGAAAATGGAAAAGTCCCAAATAAATAAATTCGAGAATGAAAGAGGAGAGATCACAATCACCACTGTAGAAATACAAAACTAGTAAGAGAATATTATGAGCAACTGTATGCCAATAGGGAAATCTGCAAGAAATGGACAAATTCCTAGAAACATATAAACTACCAAAACTGAAACAGGAAGAAATAGAGAATTTGAGCCAGACCCACAACCAGTAAAGAAATTGAATTAGTAATCAAAAACCTCCCCTCAAAAAAGAAGAGTCCAGGGCCAGATGGCTTTCCAGGGGAATTCTACCAAACATTTGAAGAAGAGTTAACACCTATTCTCCTGAAGCTGTTCCAAAAAATAACAGCGGAAGGAAAACTTTCAAACCCATTCTATGAGGCCAGCACTTCCTTGATTCCAAAGCTAAAGACCCCACTAAAGAGGAGAACTATAGACCAATTTCCCTGATGAATATGGATGAAAAATTCTCAGCAGGACACTACCCTCCCAGATCCAGCAATACATGAAAAGGATTATTTACTATGATCAAGTGGGATTTATACCTGGGATGCAGGGCTGGTTCAATATCCACAAATCAATCAGTGTGATAAATCACATTAATAAAAGAAAGGACAAGAACCACATGATTCTCAATAGACACTTGACAAAATACAGCATGCTTTCTTGATAAAACAGAGACCTCAAGATCATAAAAGCCATACATGAAAGACCTACTGCTAATATTATCCTCAATGGGGAAAAACTGAGAGCTCCTACTAAGGTCTGGAGCATGACAGGAATGTCTACTCTCAGAACTTTTATTCAACATAGTATTGGAAGTCCTAGCCTCAGCAAGAAGAAAACACAAAGAAATAAAAGGCATCTAAATTGGCAAGGAAGAAGTAAAACTTTCACTCTTTTCAGACAACATTAAACTCTATATAGAAAACAAAAAAGATTCCACCAAAAAAAACCTGCTAGAACTGATCCATGAACTCAGCAAAGTCACAAGATATAAAGTCAAGGCACAGACATCAGTTTTATTTCTATTCACCAATAATGAAGCAACAGAAAGAGAAATCAAGGAGTTGATCCTATTAACATTGAACCAAAACCATAAAATACCTAAGAATAAACCTAACCAAAGAGGTAAAAAATCACACTGAAAAGTATGGAAAGCTTATGAAATAAATTGAAGAAGACACCAAAAAAAAATGGAAAAAATATTTCATGCTCATGGATTAGAGGAACAAATATTGTTAAAATGTCAATACTACCCAAAGCAATCTATATACTCAATGCAATCCCTATCAAAATAATACCAACATTCTTTACAGAGCTAGAACAAGAAACAATCCTATAATTTGCGTGGAATCAAAAAAAGACTCCGAATATCCAAAGCAAACCTGAAAAAGAAAACAAAGATGGAGGCATCACAATTCCAGACTTCAAGATATACTACAAAGCTATAATCATCAAGACAGTATGGTACTGACACAAAAACAGATACTTAGACCAATGGAACAGAATAGAGAACCCAGAAATGGATCCACAAACATATGGCCAACTAATCTTTGACAAAGCAGGAAAGATTATCCAATGGAATAAAGACAGTCTCTTCAGCAAATGGTGCTGGGAAAACTGGACAGCAACATGCAGAAAAATGAACTGGGACCACTTTCTTACACCATTCACAAAGAAACTCAAAATGGACGAAAGACCTGAATGAAAGGCAGGATGCCATCAGAACTCTAAAGGAGAAAGCAGGCAAAAACCTCTTTGACCTTGGCCACAGCAACTTCTTGCTGAACACGTCTCCATCTCTGGAGGCAAGGGAAACAAAAGCAAAAATGAACTATTGGGACCTCATCAAGATAAAAAGCTTCTGCATGGTGAAGGAAACAATCAGCAAAACTAAAAGACAGTCAATGGAATGGGAGAACATATTTGCAAACGACATATCAGATAAAGGGCTAGTGTTGAAACTCTATAAAGAACTTCTCAAACTCAACACACAAAAAATAAATAATCCAGTGAGGAAATGGGCAAAAGACATGTGTAGACGCTTTCAATAGAAGACATCCAGATGGCTAAGAAACACATGAAAAAATGCTCAACATCACTCATCATCAGGGAAATACAAATCAAAACCACAATGAGGTACTACCTCACACCGGTCAGAGTGCCTAAAATTAAACTCAGGTAAATGGCAGATGCTGGCGAGATTGCTGAGAAAGAGGCACCCTTTTGTACTGCTGGTGGGAATGCAAACTGGTGCATCCACTCTGGAAAACAGTACAGAGGTTTCTCAGAAAATTAAAACAAGAACTATCCTATGACCCAGCAATTGCACTACTAGGTATTTATTCAAAGGATACAGGTGTGCTGTTTCAGAGGGGCACATGCACCCCAATGTTTACAGCATCACTATTGACAATGGACAAAGTAGGAAAGAGTCCAAATGTACATTGACAGATGAATGGATAACGAAATTCTTCCTTACCCATTCATCTGTTAATGCAGTCAATGTGTATATATGTATGTATATACAATGGAGTATTACTCAGTGATCAAAAAGAATGAAATTTTGCCATTTGCAACAACATGGATGGAACTAGAGGGTATTATGCTGAGCAAAATTAGAGAAAGACAAATATCATATACCTGCACTCATATGTGGAAGGTAGGATAAAAAACAGATGAACAGAAGGGAAGCAAAAATAATATAAAAACATGTAGGGGCACAAAACATAAGAGACTCTTAAATACAGAGAACCACCTGACGGTTCCTGGAGGGGTTGTGGGTGGAAGGAGGGGCGAAATGGGCAAGGGAATTGAGGAAGGCATTTGTTGGGATGAGCCCTGGGTGTTATATGTAGGGGATGAACCACTGGATTCTACTCCTGAAGTCATTAATGCAGTATATGCTAACTAACTTGGATGGAATTAATTAGTTAATTAAAAATCATCAATGGAATCAAATAGGAAGTCTGTGGTATAAAATTTTGCTGCATTTATAAATTCAATTTTAATAATTACATTAAACTACTTAGATATACATTCTTCATTAACTTTCTCTGTCATTGATGATACTGATATTTTAATATGTCATTGTAGTTGTATTTCTCTTTCTTCTTAGCACATAGTTTTTTCAATATAAAATTTTGAGGTTATGTTAATCAACTCATAAATGCTCAGAACTATTATGGAATTATGGATTTCAGCTTATTACGATATAAAGGGCTCCTTTTTTGTTTCATTGAATCCTTTTTGCTTTGAACTTTCTTTTGACAATATTGGTGCCACCTCTTATTTTTGTTTGCCTGATACATTTTATTCTCTTTATTAATTTTTGTCAAATGTAATTTGATTTTTGGTCTCACTGTTGTAAGAAACATACAGTTGGATGTCCTTAAACTCATTCAGTCTCTTGACTCTTCAGCTATGAAGCAAACCAATTTTTATTTCTTTTTAATGCAGATTAGTACAGTCCTATTTCTATCATTTCGTTTTCTATGTTTTAGGTGAGTCTGAAACTGTGTGTTTTTGCTGTTCCACTTACTGGTTTATGTCTTTTGCTACTTGTTTTGCTCTTTTCACTTATAGTGTTTTGGAAGGTATATTTTCCCCTACTCTGATGTGATGTATAGAATTTAAAATGTTTTTATTCTCCTCACCCCATCCTTTCCCATCCCCACAATTATACATTTAATTAGGACTTGGTTTATAGACCATGACGCCTCTTTTTGCCAAATTAATCTTCAAGAGCTGTTTCAGCCTAATGTCAGTATTTATGTTCTTTTATTTCTCTCTGGATTTTTCAGTAGTTTCCGTATTTACTACCAGTTGTTGTATATGATGATTGTCTTATTGTCAAATTTTTTAAAATATACATATGCATATGTATATAAATATTTATTTATTTATTTTGAGAGACAAAGACAGTGTGAGCAGGGAAGGAGCAGAGAGAGGAGACACAGAATCTGAAGACAGGCTTCAGGCTCTGAGCTGTCCACACAGAGCCTGACGCGGGGCTCGAACCCACAAACTGTGAGATCATGACCTGAGCTGAAGTCGGACGCTTAACCGACTGAGCCGCCCTGGCACCTTCATCATCGAATTCTTAATCTAAAGGCCCATAGGGAAGGTGAAGGAACGTGAATATTTCAGAAAATAGTTCTACAGTAATGGAAGAATCTGCTGATTTCTGTATTCCAGTAGAAGAAATGAGGGGTGACAGGAAACTGCACCTGTTAACATTTTTCTAGCATTTATTCTATTCCCAGGGTTTATTTTCTGTTCTCTTTTCTTTCTGCTCTCCGTAGGATGCTGCATGCAGCGGATAAGAAAAGGACTTGGCCGTATGGGCTTGCCTTTAGATTTTATTCCTAGTGCCAGTTACTTTTATTATTGTTGTTTTGTTTGGATTTTATAAAAGGGTTGTCTTTCAAAATTCACGGAACCGGAAGTTAGAATAGGTAGCTGTTATATGTCACCATACTAACGTGGACACCTGCATCTCCATTTCTAGAAAGCGTTACATTTTTCAACAGCTCATGATAATGTATGTCAGTATTGTATACCACTGCATTCCAAAACGGGTTGACGACATGAAAATTGTGATACATGCAATTCAGTCAACAGACCATGGAAAAGTAAGGATATCAGGGCAAAGAGGAAAAGAGACAGTGTTTAATATATCAAGTGCAATCCCTCATTATTAGAGATGGATCATAAAAGTAAGCTTCCCAGGGGTCACTGTAAAAAAGGAACCATGGTCAGTTCCAGAGTGTCAGGATTCGCAGTGACCTTAAGATGAAGTCAGATGGGTGCCTGGGGAAGCACAGCTTTTCTGTACATTGAGACCTCAGAGGTTCTTCTCTCCCACTTCTCCCAAGGAGGGCACTTCGTACACGTGGACCACATCCTCAAGGCTTCCAGGCATTAGATAGTCTTGGATCTGATGTAGCTATTTCTCATAATGTCCTCCAGTGTAGACTATGTAATACAGAACAATAATGCCCATGTGCCACTGTCTCCTTCAAACAAAAACAGTCTTATTTTTAGAGGCATTGTCTAAACATGTATGGAAGCACTATAATACATTTATGTGAGACCGCAGTCAGAATTCCTGAGTCCAAATTCTGATTCAGACATTTGCTAGCTTCTGATCTTAGGCAATACTTTTACTGCATTACAATTAACACGCAGCGTCATATTAGTTTCAAGTGTACAAGATAATCATTCAACAATTCTATACATTTCTCAGAGCTCATCATGATAAGTGTACTTTTCATCTCCTTTATCTATTTCACCCATTCCCTCACCTAGCTCCCCTTAGGCAACCACCAGTTTATTCTCTGTATTTGAGAGTGTGTATATATACACACACACACGTGTGTGTGTGTGCGTGCGTGCGTGTATTACTACATTTTCTTTATCCATTCATCTATCAGCGAACACTTGTGTGGCTTCCATATCTTGGCTGTTGTGAATAATGCTGCATGCAATAAACATAGGGTACCTGTATCTTTTTTATTTCTTGTTTTCATTTTCCTTGGATAAAAACCCAATAGAGAAATTACTAGATCATATGATGATTCCATTTTTAACTTTTTGAGGAACCTCTATATTGTTTTCCATGTGGCTACACCAGTTTGTGTTCCCACCAACAGTGCACAAAGGTTCCCTTTTCTCCACATCCTTATCAACAGTTGTCTTTTTTATTATTTTTTTATTCTGGCCATTCTAGCAGGTGTAAAGTGATATCTCATTGCAAATTTGACTTGCATTTCCCTAATGATTAGTGATGTCAAGTGTCTTTCCCAGTGTCTGCTGGTCATCTGTATGTCTTCTTTGGAAAAATACCTATTCAGGTCCTTTGCCCATTTCTTAATCAGATTGTCTTTTTGGTGTAGTGTTGTATAAATTTGTTGTATTTTGTGGATATTAACCCCTTGTCAGATATAGCATTTGCAAATATCCTCTCTCATTCAGTAGGCGCCTTTTTTTATTGTTGATGATTTCCTTCACTTCGCAAAAGCTTTCTATTTTGGTGTTGTCTCAGTAGTTTAATTTTGCTTTTGTTTCCCCTTGCCTAAGGAGACATATGTAGGAAAATGTTTCTATGGCTGATGTCAAAGAGATCACTGCTTATGTTTTCTTTTAGGAGTTTTATGGTTTCAGGTCTCATGTTTAGATATTTAATCCATTTTGAGTTTATTTTTGTGTATGATGTAAGAAAGTGGTTTATTTTCATTCTTCTGCATGTAACTGTCCACTTTTCCCAACACCATTTGTTGAAGAGACTGTCTTTCCCCTATTGCATATTCTTGCCTCTGTGGTCATAGATTAATTGACCATAATAGCATGGGTTTATTTGTAGACTTTCTATTATGTTCCACTGATCTATGTGTCTGTTTTTGTCACAGTACCATACTGTTTTGATTGCGATAGCTTTGTAGGATATATTGAGATTTGGGATTATGATATCTCTAGCTTCTTCTCCTTTATTGCTTTCACTATTTTTTTATTTTATTTTTCTCCTTTATTGCTTTGACTATTTATTTATTTGAATATATGGTTCCATACAAATTTTACTATCATTTGGTCTAGCTCTTTGGAAAATGTTATTGGTATTTTGATAGAAATTGCATTAAATCTCTATATTCCTTTGGGTAGTATGGACATTTTACCAATATTGAGTCTTATAATTCAGGAATATGGAATATCCATTTGTGTCATCTTCAGTTTCTTTCATCAGTGCTTTCTAGTTTTTGGAGGTATTTCATTTCCTTTTATGATCACTGCTTATGTTTATTCTTAGGTATTTTATTATTTTTGGCTCAATTATATTTGGGATTGTTTTCTTAATTTCTCTTTCTGCCATTCCATTATTACTGTATAGAAACATAATAGATTTATATATTTTAATTTTGTATCCCACTACTTTACTGAATTCATTTATTACTTCTAGTAGTTTTTTGGTAAAGTTCTTAGGGTTTTCTATATATGGTATTATGTCATCTGCAAAGAATGAAAATTTATGTCTTCCTTACCAGTTTGGATGACTTCTATATTTCTTTTTGTAGAAAAGGGATGTAGATATGCATAGAGATATGTTTCCCCTAACCCTACTTTGTTGAGAGTTTTTGTCATGAATGGATGTTGTAACTTGTCAAGTGTTTTGTCTGCATCTATTAAGATGATCATATGGTTTTTATCCTTTTTCTTGTAATGTGATATATTGCATTGATGGATTTTGCAAATATTGAACTGCCATTGCAACCCTGGAATAAATCCCACTTGATTGTGGTGAATGAGTTTTTTAATGTATCATATTCCATTTGCTAATAACTTGCTGAGGATTTTTGCATCATATTCAGAGATATTGCCCTGCAGTTGTCTTTGTTTTGTTTTGTCTTTGTAGTACCTTTGTCTGGTTTCAGTATCAGGGTATGGCTGGTCTTGTAGAATGAATTTGGAAGGCTTCCTTTCTTTCTATTTTTTGGAATAATTTGAGAAGAAAAGGTATTAACTCTTCTTTTCACCTGTGAAGCCACCTTGACCTTAGGCAATTTACTTAACTCCATTTCTTCAACTGCTAGGCTCAGTCATGGAGGGACTGAGGAAATGTCACTTCACAGAACTGGGAGTGGCATGGGGCCAAGGTGAAGGGATTTAATGAATCCATTGTACAAAAACTCTGCAGGTTTCCAGCCTCAAGTCCCCACCCCCCTGTGGTGGGTCTTAGAAGAAAATTAATAATCAGGTGGTGGAAAATTGAAGGAAAAAAAAGTATTGATTCTATGAGGCACATTTTTTGCATTTTAATATCTTTAAAATAAGGCACATTTTAAAATTGATGGCATGCCACTGTTGAACTGGCAGCATTATTTTTCTTTCTTGGTGGAATACAAAATGATGTTACATATTATGATTTATAACATCTTAGATTCAATAAAATATGGTAGTGATAATTATTGTAAGAAACCAGCTTTTCCTCAGCAGCAGCCAAGGTCTGTTTGGGGAGGGAGAATGGATCCCTCTACACTTTCGGCAATCTAAGAGGACTGCAGCTGTCCAGTTAGGATTCTGTGAGAGAAGGTGTCATAAACATAGCTCTCCCATTTCACAAAAAAGTCCTACTAGCTAACTCGTGTGTTGTCCATCTTCTTAAAGTCTCTCATAATGAAGAGAAGGAGACACGGAATCTGAAATAGGCCCAGGCTCTGAGCTATCAGCACAGAACCCGATGCGGGGCTCAAACCCAGAAGCCGTGAGATCATGACCTGAGCCAAAGTGGGACCCTTAACCGACTGAGCCACCCAGGCACCCCAACTTCTTTATGTATTTTTGGCAAGACAGTTTGGAAGAGAAGGAGAATCTATTATGGCAAACTAGAAATACTCTTCTGTTTCATGGTGCTGGGGAGCGCTGGGGTAGGGGAAGACCTAAAATTTCCCTCATGGGCTGAGTGATCAAGTGTCTCAGGTAGCTTGGGACTGTCTCACTTTATGCCTATTGTCCCAGCAAAAGCATCCTAGGGTAGGTACTAATTTAAATGATCACTCTACATGTGGGTTATGTGGGGTCAGTTTTTCCATTTCCATACATACAATGTGAGAAACATTTTAATAATTAATTTAATATTATTTTAATATATTTAAATATAATAATTTAAATATAGAAGGATAAAAATAGAATTAGTGAGGTACTTAAAAGTTTAAGAACAAGAATTTCAAAATGAGGAAATTGGGACTAAGAAAAACACATGGAAAAGAAAAGAATAAATGAGAAATACCATAGTAGACAAATTTTCACATTGGACTTGTTAAGTGGAAAGCATTTGAAATACTAAAAGAAAAATTTTTAAATAAAATTTCAAAATAAGTGTTTTTAAAGTATTACGTCAGGACACATCACGATAAATATTAAAAGACAAAGTACCCAAGGATTAAATAAGTTGTAAAACAGGGTAAGAATATAAATAGAAAACAAAACAGTAAAAATAGATCCAGAAAAAGTTACTAAAATAATACATATCTTGGTACATAATATACACACATGTATTTATATTTATAATATATTTATATATACATCATATTTTTCTCTCTGGTAGGATAAGCCAAAAACTAAAAGAGAATGGGGGAAAAAAAATAAAAACCAGGACATTGGAAGTCAGCAAGTAGCAACAACTCTGTGGTCAGCGGGCTCTCTCACAGGGCAGGGGCCACGCAGAGTCCCTGGTCAGGGAGAAGCAGCATGAGGGCACCTAGAAAATGACCTGGCTCCTGTAAGGGCCAAGGGAAGGCTGCCCCAAGATGGGCCCCTTTGGCATGAAGATTATTTTTGAATCAAAAACAATCAAAACCCAGCAGATTCAACAAAAGTCCTTTACCGCTCCCTCAACTGCCTAAAAATAACATCAATGAAGGACCTGCTCTGGGGCGCCTGGATGGCTCAGTTGGTTAAGCATTGACTGTGGCTCAGGTCATGATGTCACGGTTCATGGGATCCAGCCCCACATGGTCTGACAGGTCATAGCCTGGAGCTTGCTTTGGATTTCATGTCTCCCTCTCTCTCTGCCTCTCCCCTGCTCCCTCTAATCTCTAAGATAAACATTAAAAAAAAAAACATAGGACCTGCCCAAGGAAGAAAGCCATTACCATAGATAACTACATTATGATATAAAACTAGGTGGGCAGACAGGGAGGAACCTAGCAAGGCCTGTTTGGTCAAAGTCTTCTGTGTCCCAGCAAACATGTGTTTATCAAACATTTATTCTTTTTCATCTTCCTGTGTATGTATTATATTCCTTCCCTTTAAAGTCCCAGACCTCTGCCCCTTCTCCTTAGTTCAGAATGACACATATATCTCATTCTGGCTGACTGCCTTTGGAATCTCATGTCTGTGTGGATTCCCTGTACGTAGGAAATTAATTTGATTTTCTTCTATCTGTTAGGCTTATGTCAATCGGATGCTTAGCCCAGCTGGAAGAACCTTGAAGGGCAGAGGAAATTCTTCCTCCTCCACAGTTGGCATAGTCGGCAGGATAAAATTCCCTGGCTGGACATGAATCAAAGGGTCTATACTCTCTTCTACCCAATCCTGTTAAACATCTCATAATGGTTTTGGTGAGACACTGCATATTTGAATACATGTTGCTTTGATCTCCAAATGCATAGGCGTTTTATGGTTTTGTTTTCAGGCTTTTTTTTTTTAATGTTTCTTATTTATTTTTGAGAGACAGAGAGAGACAGCACCAGCAGGGGAGGGTCAGAGAGAGGGAGACACAGAATCTGAAGACAGGCTCCAGGCTCTGAGCTAGCTGTCAGCACAGAGCCCAAGGCAGGGCCCGAACCCACAATCTTGAGATCATGACTTGAGCCGAAGCCGGATGCCCAACCAACTGAGCCACACAGGTGCCACCAGGCTTTTTTGAAAAGTGGTCATGTGTAAAACCTGAAGTGTCTGATTAATGAAAAGACCCCAATCCCAGAGTATGTTGATAATGAAGTTGTTTAGAAAGATGATGAAACTGACACATCAAGAACAACTCCCCAGTATAATAATCAGCCTGGCACCAGACAGAGTCTATCTTTTAAAAAAAAAAAAAAAAAAGGCACACACAGCAAGTTTTGTTGAACAAGAACTATGAAAAATGAGAGTAATTTGATCCACTAATTAGAATGCCTCCATCAAATCACAGAGTCTCAGCCAAGGTCATGTCCCACTTGCTTGCATTTAAGGAGGAGAAAGGTCTCCGATTTTATATTTTCTCTTATTTATTAACATGTGAAAAGCTCTCGGTTTTTTATTAAACCAAGCAGTTGTTGGCATGAGAGATTCGTTCAGCAATTTGATGAGCTGAATTCCACAGCATGTTAAATTAGAATCTGAGACATTAAAGCCCTAAATCTAATTTCACCCTAGTTTATAGGGTTCTCTTGAAAATTCTGTTATCCTAATGCATACCTCTAATTCTCTAATTCCTATAAGAAATAGTGATTCCTACCAAATGCAAAGTCAGAAATAACCTCAATTGCCACTGTGGAATATGTAAGTTCTTTATTTACTGGACCATTGAGATTAGGTGTAGAGATCCAATCTAAGATTTCCTGAAATTGCAGTCCTTGTAAATTGTGGTAAAATTCTTGGTCTGTGAGTTTTTGCTAAATAAAGGTTTTGCTGGGGCCACTAATTTAACCTAAATAAGAACTCTGTTTGCTTGTAATTGGGGAAGATTCTTAAAAACCCAATCAATATATGATTCAGAAAGCCAGATAAAAGAAAGAAAAATAAAAACAGTAAAGGCAGGGAAAGGTATTCTGTTTAAAGGTGTAGCCAGGAGTGATTTCTGGTCCCAGTATAGACACGTTTTCAGCTTTAAAAGAGAACGCCACATTATATTCCAAGTCAGCTGTACCAATTTGCAGCCTCTGTTGATATACTCCTTGTCTACACTGGCTATTTTCTGACTTTTCAATGTCAGTCTGATGAATGCAACATGATATATCACTCTGCTTTTAGGATGTATTGCCCTAATTAGGGATGAGATTGGGCATCCTATCATGTCTGGGGGCCAGTGGGTGGGTTTTATTCTGTGAAATACTGTTCATGTCATCTGTTCTTCAATTCAGTTGTTTGTATTTTCCTTACTGACTTCAAGAGTTCTTTATTAATACTGGATATTAATCCATTATCAGTTATATATATTACAAACATGGTCTCCTCATTTCTACCCTATTTTTTCTCCTTTTCTCTTTCCTCCCTCCCTCCCTTGTCACTGTTCCCCAAAATATCTATGGGTTTGGAATAAGAGGGGGAACAATCTATGTCAGCTCAACCCATCACATTATACAGAAATTCCCAGTAGACTCTGCCTCTTAAATTTTCCCATTCCTAGCATTTTTGGCAGTTTTTCCTAGATAACTTTTTGGAAAACTAGAAAACTTTTTTTGACATGTGAGTTATTCGTTTTCATTTTTAATTGTGGAAGTAAAATAATTATTTTTTTTATTTCTCCCGCTGAGTACCATTTGGAATTAAACCAATTTCTAATACTCCTCTAAAACCTTAACTAACTGAACACATAATTTATAGGTAATTGCATAATTTATGGGCAATTTGACAGCTGTATAATGCTTAGCAAATTTTAATAACATTTGTTAGAATCATTTGCATAAGTGGTATTCTAAGAGTTAAGGTTTTCATTTTGTTCTTATTTTTCCTTTCACCAAGCTCTTAATTCTGCGTGAAACTTAACGTGAAATCTACAAAGATTCTTGTTTTCAATTCTCAGGTTAGACCTACGCTCTCTTTCCGTGACTTACAGATTCTCTAAGGAGAGAGACCCTGTTGATTTTGCTCTCCGATGTACTCCTCGTGCTGCAGCACCATAGCTGGCACATAATAGCTGGTTTATAAAATACCTGCCTAATCAACTCTGTGAAGTCCACATCCACGAAATGTGGCCATTTATCTTTAAAGAATCTGAAAGTGTTCATAGGCTGTGAACCAATACCTCTGCCTCAAGGCATGTATTCTAAGAAAGAACTCTGATTAATGCAGGCAGATTTACATACAAGGATGTTTATACAGTCCCTATAGATCAGTCTGGAACACAACTGTGAAATGTTCAACAACAATGAGTTTGTTCAGATGGTTATGGGACATTCACATAATAAAATGTCATGATGTCATTAAAACTCATGTTTTCAAAAAATGTACAAGAAATGCATACAAAACACTGTTCAGAAATAACACAGAACACAGAACTGCATATGTGGTATGTTCCTAATTTTGGTAGATGATATGCAGGCATAGAGAAAACTGGAAAGAAATACACCCATATTTTTCAGTAGTTGTCATAGGTGGTGAGAATCATCAATAAGCATGATTTCCACATTAGACTACAAACGCCTTAAACTTAGTACCAAGTTTTTCACAGCTTGTATCTTTCGTTTAGCACTGCACTTGTGAATTATGGTGCTCAACAATTAATTAGAATAATGCACTTAAAAACAGGAATCCTTAATCCATCAGTGATCATGGTTCATCATCTATTTCTGCTTGCAGACAGGTGGTGGTTGGCGGGCCATGCCAGCCACATCTACCCAGGCATTCTGGGTCCTGAAAATGGCAGAGGCACAGAGGCACATAACATACTTTTCACCAGCCTTCGAATGCCTGCAGGCTGTCACGACAAAGTGTATTTGTGGGATTTATGCCTTAGTTGTGTGAAATGAACTCAACATGCAGTATGTGTGTATCTTTGATCGGAAATAGATATATTTCCACTCATTTCTGGTGGGAGATTGTCAAACACGAGGCACTAAGTGTGCTGAGCTCTGCAATGTCTTCCATAAATTATCTATGGTGATTGCATTTTGGCTACTTAAGGATGATTTGGAGATTGGGGACATATGTTTTCATTAAGAAATGTTCTGATTTTGTCGTATTACCCATTGACTGCTGTTGAACAAGAAAGGCAGCAAGACTGGAAGGCAAGCTAAATTTGGGTCTATTTGGGTCCTGAGAATTGCAGTTTGGGAGACACAGACGAGCAGGAATTGAAAATCTGTTCCAAAGCAGAGAGCAAAGAGGCGGGCTTCTAAAGGCAAAGAGGAGACGTTCAGTAAAGCCACGTCAAACTGTTTGTCAAGCGTTCTAATTGGTGTTGACAAGCTGAAGCTATTCTTATCTATACATGGTTGGTTGCTAAGGGCTATCACTAAGCAAAAAGTCTGCTTCTAGGTAGAAGAAAAAAGTTCATTTCTTGACATGGCAGCATTGTCTGCGTTGGTGCCCACGGATGTTTGTGGTTTGGCAATGACCTGTATTTTAAAGTTTATCTTTTCTTTCAGGTGGGGATGTGCATAAAGACTGCTTCCTTAACGGTCCCTCCTGGCTCCATTTTAAATAGCTCTCTTAGCAGTACCGACTCCAGTCTGAAGTTCCTTTCACACCACTAAGATCTGATCCTGTGTGGAAAGTGTGTGACTCCCAGTGGTAGTTGTGGGGTCTGCTTCTTCATGCCTTCCCGGGCTTTTCAGTTACAGATCACAAGTCCTTCCGGGCAGAAATGATGAAGAGGACTTTGGGAAAGTAGGAATTGTATTCTAGTTTCCCCAAGAGGAAGTCCAAAAGAAGTGTGAAGACTCTCAGAAAAGATCTCCTAAAACTCCTATAGCTACTCAGGAAGAACTGCTCCTTCAGGGTTGGTCTACAGTCAAGAATGGATGCAGCAGCAGAGGCCGAGGGGCCCCCGGACCACACTGGGCACTAGCTGCACCCCTGCTGTGATTGAGGTGACGGTAAGGGCGAGAGTTCTCCTGGAAGCTAGGATATCGGACAGACGGACAGAAGGTTCTAAACCAAGCCCCTCCCCTTCTCCCAGGGTGGGAGAAACAAGATCCGCACTTGCGCACAGTGTTTCACAGAGCAGTCTTCACCTTTGCCCTCCCATTCTTTCCTTCATTACCCCTCCAGGCCCTGTGCTCCCCCGCCTGAGGCTAATCCAGGCATTTGGACCCTCGAAAATACGAAGAATAACTAAAACAACCAAGAGGAAAAGAAGACAGCATTTCCAGGGCAGGCACTGAAACTGCAGGGTCACTGGGTTTTGGGAACCCCAACACCCAAGGATGAAGAGAAATCAGAAAATCAGAACTCATTCTCTAGACATCACACAACCTCCTGGGTCTATCTTTGTTCAATCCCAAGGAGATGCAGGAGCCATAATTAAGATAGAGAATAAGACACCCACCAGGCCTACAGGAATGGGGCTCGGAATCATTTCTTTCAGTCAATTTCTCTATATCTTTTCTTTGTGACATGGCTTCCACAATGTAGTGTGTGGTCTAAAATTCAAACCCTTATGCTCACAACCACTGGGGTGATAGGGTGTATGGTGTTTGAGTACTTGATAACCAACATGTCAAAGGGAAAAAAAAAAACCCAAATCATGTCAACAAATATTGAATCCCAACAAGTCAGGAAGCCTTTTGTCCTCCAGCACATGACAGCAAAGTGCTAATCTCACCACTGGCAAGATATCTCCTGTCACTCTCACATGCTTCAGTCTTCTGTTGCCCCTAAATGCCATCCGTGGTTATATATTCTCCCAAGTAGCCCCCTCTTTACATAATTAACAGCCTTCTGCAGTGGTTAATGGATGAGGAAAAAGCTCTCTAAGGAGCTGATCTTAATTTATCCCATGTCTCCTACAGGAGGACACGTGCTTCTGTGCCAAAAGTAGACACGACATGACGGGGAATTTACACACGGCTTTTATGGGGTAATTTACTGGCAAACGTGGGTGTATATTATTGTAAACTGCTGCAGCCCATGTGATCACGAGACTAAGAAAGAAGGGGTGAAGAGCTAATCTTGTCGGTCCAACTGTTTTCTTCCTTGATAACATTTGTGTTATTACACTGGGTGATGAAAGATTGTAACTGGCTGTTGACACTGATTGAAGGGAGAAGACGTTTTTTGTTTTGTTTTTTTAAAAGGAGAATTAATTAGCTTGGTGGAGGAGGTAACGTAATTCAAATCTGCGGCTCTCCTTGAAGCTGCAAAACAGAAGTGAACTGTCAAACAAGTGTTTTCATCTCTTTCTTCCCCACCTGTTTTGTTCTCCCTGTGATGACATCTTTTCCTGGATTTAACACATGTAAAATGGGCCCACCAAAGAAAGTGGGGGGGGGGGCGGTGGATGGGGAGCCCTCAAAAGAAAAAGAGAATGTGTAGCTTTCAGGATTCACACCAGAAACTCTGCAAATGTGTGTTTTCATTTGCATGTGTTTAAACCGTGTTTGATGAAAATGCCAGAGACAGACAGACTGAGCCAGGCCAACTCTGTGTCACTCACGTTGGCCTAAACCGGTAACAAACATGTGAGACCGGCTGCTGGTGCGGCAGCCAGAAGGGAAGGATCTATGGAAGTCGACGCATCTTGGTTTGCCTGGTTCTGCCTCCAGGTATCGGAGGAGCACACAGACCTACTGTCCGGCAGGATGCGCTCTCTGCTTGTACCAAGAACCAACATATGGTCCCTTTTCGCCCACAGAGAGAGAACACGGGACCAAAAATTGGGACAGATGTGATGTGGACTCACACAATTACCCCCTTAATAAAACTTGTGAAATGTTTGTTTCTTGTTTCCACAGCCTTAGGTGCTGCTGATCTAGAAGTCTGAGATTTCAAAGGAGGAATGCTTTTCCCAAGGGATGCAACAGAGGAATCAGTTGGGGGGAAGTGGAGAATGCCACCTGGTCACTTGTGGCTTCTTAGGTCACTGGGCCAGTGGGCAAAAGGACTGCGATCCCTGTTTGGGAGAATTTGGATCTTGATTATGAAGGGGAAACAGGGGTCCTACCATCCCACGAGGGTAAGAAATGTTTGCAACTCGGGGCACTCTCTGGGAAACTTTCTTGTACTTACATGTCCAGAGAGGCTCAAGTTAATGGAAGGCAGCACCACTAGTACAGGCGGGAGCAGGCTCCGGGCACTGCAGGAGAGAGGTCTGTGTCATCCCAGTGAGGTAGAGACCCTTGAGAAGCTGAGGAGCAGGCAGACCGGACATAGTGCAGGAAGCAGACTAAGAAAGTTGTAAATGTCAACTACGGCCTCGAGAACAGATCCTAAAATGAAGACTGTCACTAGCCTGCCTGTTTTGCTGTTTGCATTGCTATGAATATATTAGTGCATTACTAGCAAATTCATTTTATCTCCAGTGACAAACTCTCCCCTGTTTCATTTTTTACATAAGACGGGATGGTTAGCCTAATCTTTGGTTTCAGGTTAGGGGACAGAGAAGGGAATTGCCACTGACCTGGGGATGGCGCCTTTGGATGAGAGATGGCCCGTCACATCCGGCAGGAGTGGGCTGCTTCCCTCCATCGTTTGTCTGCAAGTTAAGTATTACTATTTTATAGTCTGGCTGTGGGGTGGGTCGCCTGTGAGCAATCCAGGCATTTCCCCCTCTAATTCTGATCTCTCCCCTTGAACCAGAGGGTTTGGGGGTCTTGGAATCCACATTCCCCAGAATCTTCATCAGCAGTGCTATGGGATGGATTCCTCTAACCACATGGACTTGTGTGATGTGGGAGGCAGAAATGAGACCGAGGCATAGAATCGATCCTCTGGCAGGAGCGGGCAGATGGGCGGGATTGTGCAAATGTGCCATTTTATAGCAGCTGCCCCTCTCTTGCCTTGAGTGGCTGACGCAGCCCGTCTGCCTATTTCTCCATCCACCAGGTCAAGTTAGTGTGGTTTGGGTCTGGTACATGCAGCTAAACCTAATCCTGATAAAATTTGTGTAAAAAGGATGGCAGTTTCCATTTTCTGCTAATATTACATGTGCAAACACATCTGTAGAGACCAGTGTTTTCTAGAATTAAAATGTGGGCAATCCTGAAACACTGATTCTTGTCTGAAAGGGGCATATTAGTCCCGTGGATAATGAATGGCGCATTACTCCATTTGAGCCAAAGACAGTGAATCACCAGAAACAAAAGCTCTTGTAATGATCCGTGCATAATGGTTGCAGGTTTATTATCAAAGTATAATTCAGGGATGGCATATATCCAGGTAGATGCGATAACATAATTTAAATACTTTCTGATACAGAACTTGGTTAATGCACACTTTAAACATTCTATAAATATAGCTACTAAGCAAAATTGTTGATAAATGACTTAATGACCTAAATTTCTATCCTGCATATTTGATATTATTGATGAACCTGAAAGTCCTGTGGTTCAGAAACCAGGAATAATGGGGACATTCTGCTGTGAACATTTAAGAACCAGGACTATTTCAGAGTCCTGTTTTGCGACAAACTTTCTGTTTTTATTTTCTTGCTTGCTTACAGAATGGATGATAAGCTCTCAGAGGAAAGGTAGAGAATGAGGTAAGAATTCAAAGACACATGTTAACATTATCGGCGGCAAAACTGGTTCAAGACTAATTGCTGACTTTTAGCATATAGACAGCCACACCAGTCTCTTATTAAGACTTTGGAGCTGGTACAGTGCTGTGATTAAGAATGTAGATTCTGGAATCCTTCATGGGTTCAAATCCCAGCTCCAACACATACAGATTAACTGCGGCATTAGCTCCTCTGCGGCCCAGTTTCCTTATGTGCAACTAGGATCATTTTCTAACTCGAGTGACTTGTCATGAGGATTAGGTCAAGCAAAGTGACTCACGCGTGGTAAGTACATGTTTACTCTCAGTACTATGTCACTCTGTTTAATTGTCAGGACGGAATGCGTTATTGTAACAATGTTAAAGACTCTGGGAAATTGATACAGATGTGTGGTCTCCGTGAACGGAATATGTTCATGCAGTAAACTTCATTTGAAGCTATTATAGGAAATAATAAAACTCCAGTAATTATCATCATAAGCTCCCTCAGCTTCAGAACGCATCTGTGCACCAGAGTCACATGCAGTAATGAAGCCAGATGCTGAATTCTTGAAGTGCTGATTAAGAAACAATCAGACATGACCATAACTTAATTTTAATGATGGGATGATTTTATTAAGTTAATTTGCAGATAAAGAGCATCACCAAAAACCTTTGACTATCAGCCAGATGTGCTCCCTTTTTCTTTTACGACGTGTTGACATTAGCACACACTCCGTTCATTGATCTGTGCTCATTTATGATGGCTGCTAGGACGCCAAATGGCAGACAGGGACAAACGGGATCTCTTCTGACATCCTCCTATGTGCTTGAGCCCTCAGGAGAGAAGTCTGCAGGCTGAGCTACGTCTGTGTTCGCCGCAATCGCCCTCTGCTGGGGCGCCGGGGTCACAAGCCCCTCTTGTAGAAGACTGCGCCACAGGGCGAGACACACAGAATGCTGAGGAGCTGAACTTCACCATGATTTCGTCTCCCAAAAGGTTCTTTATTTTTTGGAGGTTTGTGGTTTAACACATTTTGGAGTTCACCGTCTTCTATGTCTGTATGACTGCGGCATCCTTCTGATACAGTTGTGCGGTGGTTTTTAAAGGGATGAATTCTTGTATATGTTTATTTTTGAGAGAGAGACAGACACGGAGGAGGGGCAGAGAGAGGGAGACACACAATCGGAAGCAGGCTCCAGGCTCTGAGCTGTCAGCAGACCGCCTGATGCGGGGCTCGAACCCATGAACCTCAAGATCATGACCTGAGCTGAAGTTGGATGCTTAACTGATTGAGCCATCCAAACACCCCTTAACGGGATGGATTTTAATCATAATATTTAGTGCAAAATCTCCCATTTGTTTTTTCTTTCAGTGCTCTGGATCTAGGGGCTACTAACATTAAAAATAGGTTAGATGTGGCCAACTGCTTGGAAAGTTGCTTTCACGTTAAAATTTATTGAAAAGCAACAGATTGGAGATACAGAGAACTGGCCACTGCAGCATTACCAAAAGATCAATGTGTTTCTATTAAAGCAGAGGGTCGGAGAGATTTGCTACGGCGCCTTACTGCCGCGAGCCCCTGAGACCCCCACACGCAGGCTGAGCTTCTTTCCGCTTGTAAAGCAGCAGCAGACAGCCGCCTGAGAAGTGGCTTGTGATCGGCCCAGCTGCTAAGCAGTCGGAAGACAGCTTGCTCACAATCATTTGTGGTAAAATGTGTCCGCACACACCATCCAAGGCCAAAATTGGAGAGCTTTCTGAAACAGCTCACAGCACTTGAAAGGTAATGGTGATGGGAAGCACCTGCAAGAAATGTATCACTTTTATTAAGGAACAATGTACAATTCAAGATAAAAACCAGGTGTCTGAGAAGTTGTTTCAGAAGGCAGAAAATTGCTCTTTATAAGAAATCATGGTAAAAAGACCCATTCAGTTTGTTTGGCAAAACATTTTATTCTACAAAATTCCACTCTCCTCCTTCACTCTCTGCACAAATAACTCTCAACTCACAAGGCTGGAAGCCAGTGTTTGATGTTTATAATGTCAAAATCTGAATACGAACTAAAGTCTTTTAGGCCTCCGGCATGCCCTCCTGGTACACAGCCTCTTCTCCCCCAGTTCTGAAAGCAGGTACTGACCGAAGGGAAGAGGCTGGCACATGAAATCCCCACTGTCCCTGCCCACCCCTCCTCTACGTAATTTGTTCAGAAATCTCACTTTAGAAATCGTACCACTTTTTGGAGGATGATAACGTTCTCCAGCTGAGAGTAACTAGCACAGAAATGACCTGTGACTGCAAGCGGTCCACAGACATTTCCATCGTGCTGGGGAAAACCACCCTTATCCCTTTGGTTCACAGGCATCTTCTCGCATCTCAAGATACAAATAATTCATTAGGCCAACAAATTATTGCAACGTTTTTTTCTTAAGAGGTATGGGTCTTATTTTAAAATGTAGACCAAGCTTCTCCCCACCCCATCTCTGGTACCCTTGCAGCCTGCCTCACTTGGTTCAAATTGAGGATATTTGGTAGAATGGTGAGCGATGTAAGCAGGTAAAGCTCAGGGGAGGGGCCTTAGAATGGTACTAAGAATGGGCAGATAGGGGCGCCTGTGTGGCTCAGTCGGTTGAGCCTCCGACTTCGGCTCAGATCAGATCTCACGTTAGTGGGTTCAAGCCCTGCATCAGGCTCTGTGCTGACAGCTAGCTCAGAGCCTGGAGCCTGCTTCCGTTCTGTGTCTCCTTCTCTCTCTGAGCCTCCCCCTCTCATGCTCTCTCTCTGTATCAAAAATAAATAAAACATTAAAAAAATTTAAAAAAAAAAAGAGAATGGGCAGATAGGCACTGAGGTCCAGGCATCAGCCAACGCCGGTTCTGAAGAAGTAAGGTTCACCCCAGGCAGCCTACTTCAAAAACCTGAGAATCTTTAATGCTACCCTGAGAGGCATCTCCTTGCCCTGAGCATCACATGACGCAAGGTGCTAAATTCAGAATGCTCTTCCCCACCCTGACACCACAAGGCGATCAACAGGCCCTTGGGTCTGTCCTCCATTCGTTCTTAGCAATGTTAGAAATCTTATACATGAATCTTAGAAAGGCTTCCTCTTATTTGCTTTCTTGCCAACCAGCTAATGAAGAGTGGGAACACGTATCAGGAACCAACAGATGGTTTCTCAGAAATTTGATGGAATAAGAGATCTTGGCAAGCATCAATTTATTCTCTGGATGCAAGTCAGACACTGGGCTGGTGCTGGCACTACAGAGCCGGAAAAGATGTGATCCCCGGCTCCTCCCTTCTCTGCAGTGTCTATTGGCAGGAAGCTGCTAGAAAGAGCCCACTACAAGCCTCCACCCTAGCTTGGTATGTACTGAATATCTTTCCAATGCTTAGCATTAATTTTTACTTACAAATATTGTTATCGTTTTGTCTTAAAGGTTTTATTTAAAAAAATTTTTTTAATGTTAATTTTGAGAGAGAGTGCCAGTGAGCAGGGCAGGGGCAGAGAGAGAGGGAGACATAAGATCCAAAGCAGCTCTGTGCTCTGATGCAGGACTTGAACTCACAAACCATGAGGTCAGGCCCTGAGCAGAAGTCGACACTTAACTGACTGAGCCACCCAGGCACCCAGATTTTTAAAAGATTTTTAAGTAATCTCTACACTCAACATTGGGCTCGAACCCATAACCCTGAGATCAAGAGTCACATGCTACTCTGGGACAGCCAGGTGCCCCTTGTTTATACTCATTTTAGAATGTTTAGAACTTCAATTATAATAATACACTAATAGATTTTATCTACATTTACAGTTGTTTCAACCTAAGAATGTACTGTCACGGATAAGCTCTCGTATTTTTCAGAATAAAGCTATTGAGACCAAAACACTTTGTTTATCTAAGGGCAGAAATAGTCACAATTCTATTTACTGCAAGCCAAAAAGAAACTACAACAAGTGTAGGATCTTGATTTCCGATCTTTATGATCAGGATCTTCTCAATGTGTATTTGTGCATCTGCTCAAGTCTTGGTCAGGTTCCTCTGCAGGGGCCAAGGGCAGGCCACCCATAATGTACCAACCGCAATGGTATACTAATCATCTTGAATTGAAGCTACTTGGTAAACAGTCAGTGCAAGGACACTCAGACACTCCTCAGTCCTCCTGAAAGCAGAAAATAAATCTCCCATTTGAGAAGTACCCTCCTTGGACTAAGAATGTCTTTTTAAAGACATCCTTATCTCCAGAGATAGGCACTTTGTAGCAAAGAAAGCTGTAAATAAACCTTTTTACTTTTTGACTAATCTTCAGCCCAAATTCCACTTAGAATTCCACACGAAGACTCCCAGATATGTTTTCTTTAACCTGTCAATTTCTCACAGATTTATTCTTTGTCTGAAATGTATAAAAACAGTTTGCCTTGTTAAAGGTCTCCGTTTGATTAGTGGGTCTCTGCACAAAATAAAAGGTGGTGGTTCTCCTTTTAATCGGTCTCATATGAATTTAATTCTTTGTCCAGCTAGAAGAACCTTGGACAGAAGAAAATGTCTTCCTCCTCTTACACTGGCATAGTGGGTGGGATAAACATTCACTGGATACTTGCTGTGAAGATTCTGCGGCTTTGAGATCTTGGGACATCTGACATACAGCTGGCAGAAGGTAAGACTTCTTATCACATCAGCCTCCCAGAAGCTGTCTACAGCGATTGATGAAGCGAGAATGGTGAGGATCTTTATTTCTCTTTCTAAATTTTTTAATGTTTGTTTATTTTTTGAGAGAGAGAGAGACAGACAGACAGACCGAGCATGAGCGGGGAAGGGGCAGAGAGAGGGAGACACAGAATCAGAAGCAGGCTCCACTCTGACTTGTCAGCACAAAGCTCGAACCCATGAACTGTGTGATGTGACCTGAGCCGAAGACGGATGCTTAAACGACTGAGCCACCCAGGTGCTTCCTTTTTCTAAATTTAGATTAGCAGGAGAAAATATTATGGAACTGGTTCCTTGGGCTTAGCTACTCTTGGTGGGGTACTCTTGGTTTTACTGATCCATTTCCTCTGTTTTCTACAGTGGCTGCACCCATTTGCATTCCCAACAACAGTGTTCAAAGGCTCTGTTTTCTCCACATCCTCACCAACACTTGTTATTTCTTGTCTTTTTGATTATAACCATTCTGGCAGGGGTGAGATGATGTCTCCTTGCAGTTTTGATTTGCATTTCCCTGATGATGAGTGATGTTGGGCATCTTTTCATGTGTCGGCCATCTGGATGTCTAGTTTGGAAAAAATGTCTATTTGAGTTCTCTGCTCATTTCTTAATCAGATTATTTTGGGGGAAATGTAAAGTTGTATAATAAGCTCTTTATATATTTTGTATATTAATCCTTAATCAGTTGTATCAGTTGAAAATATCTTTTCCCATTCAATATAAACATGTTGATGTTTATATTGATGGTTTCCTTGACTGTACAAAAGCTTTTTATTTTGTTGTAGTCCAATAGTTTAATTTTGCTTTTGTTTCCCTTGCTTGAAGAGATATACCTAGGAAAATGTTGGTAAGGCCAACATCCAAGAGATTAATGCCTATGGTTTAAGGAGTTTTACTATTTCTGGTCTCACAATTAAGTCTTCGAACCATTTTGAGTTTATTTTTGTGTATGGCATAAGAAAGTGGTTCAGTTTTGTTCTTTTGCATGTACCTATCCAGTTTTCCCAACACCATTTATTGAATGGACTGTCATTTTCCCATTGTACATCTTTGCCTCCTCTGTTGTGAGTTAACGTACCATATTAGCATGGGTGTATTTCTGGGCTCTCTCTTGTGTTCCAGTGATCTACATGTTTATTTTTGTGTCAGTGTCATACTGCTTTGATTACTACAGCTTTGTAGTATATATCAAAACCTAGGATTGTGATGCCACTAACTTTGTTCTTCCTCAAGATTGCTTTGGCTATTCAGGGTCTTAGGTGGATCCATACAAATTTTACTATTTGTTCTAGTTTTGTGAAAAATGCTATTGTTATTTTGATAAAGATTGCATTAAGTCAGTATATTGTTATGGGTGGTATGGACATTTTAACAATACTGGTTCTTCCATCCCATGAGCATGGGATATCTTTCCATTTGTTTGTAGTATCTTTAATGTTTTCAGAGTACAAATCTTTCACCTCCTTGGATTAGTTTATTCCTAGGTACTTTACTCCTCCTGATACAATTGTAAATGGGATTGTTTTAATTTCTCTTTCTATTTCACTATTAGTGTACAGAAATGAATCGATGGAGTCTTTTTTAAAGTTTATTTTGAGAGAGAGAGAGAGAGAGAGAGAGCATGTGCGTGAGCAATAGCACGAGCAGGGGAGGGGCAGAGAGAGGGAGAAAGAGAATCCCAAGCAGGCTGCACACTCTCAGCACAGAGCCCGATGCAGGTCTCAGTCTCACAAACCAAGAGATCATGACTTGAGCCAAAATCAAGAGTCAAACACTTAACTGACTGCACACCCAGGTGCCCCAATGTTTTCTATATATAGTACTGTGTCATCTATAAAGAGTTAAAGTTTTACTTCTTGCTTACCAATTTGGATGCCTTTTATTTCCTTTTCTTGTCTGATTGCTATGGCTAGGACTTTCAGTACTATGTTGAGTAAAAGTGATTAGAGTAGTCACCCTTGTCTTGTTCCTGACCTTAGAGGAAAAGCTGTTAGCTGAAAGCTCTTCATTATTTTTTTATGTTATTTTACTTTTGAGAGAAGGGGTAGGGGTGTCAGAGGATCCAAACCAGGCTCTGTGCTGACAGCCGACAGCCCAATGCGGGGCTTGAACTCACAAACTGAGGGATCATGACCTGAAATCAGATCCTTGACCAACTGAGCCAGCCAGGTGCCTCAACACTGTGTATAATGTTAGTTATGTGTCTGTCATAATGGCTTTTGTTATTTTGAGGCAGGTTTCCTCTAAACCCACTTTGTTAAATCGTCAAATGCTCCCCCCCCCAACCCCTTGAGACTGTCATAAGGGTTTTAGTCTTCATTTTGTTGATATCATGTATCACACCGACTGATTGGCAGATATTGAACCATACTTGCATCCTGGAATAAACTCCAGTTGATCCTGAATGATTCTCTTAATGTACTGTTGAATTTGGTTTGTTAACCTCAAATTGTTGAGGCTTTTTTTGTATGTTTTTTAGAGAGCAAGAGCATGCAAGCTGGGGAGAGGGGCAGAGAAAATCTTAGGCAGGCTCCATGCTCAGCATGAAGCCTGATGTGGAACTCAGTCCCACAACCCTGGGATCATGATGTGAGCCAAAACCGAGTTGGACACTCAACTGACTGAGCCATCAGGTGCCCCTTTTGTTGAGGATTTCTGAATGTATGTTTATCAGGGATATTTGCCTGCAGTTTCCTTGTAGCATCTTTGCCTGAGAGTATCAGGGTAGTGCTGGCCTTGTAAAATAAATTTGGAAGGTTTCTTTCTTCTATTTTTTTAAATTAGTTTGAGGAGAACTGGTATTAACTCTTCTTTAAATGTTTGGCAGAATTCATCTGTGAAGCCATCAGTTTCTGGATTTTTGAGAATTTTTTGATGACCCATTCAATTTCATGACTAGTAATCAGTCTGTTCAGATTTTCTATTTCTTCTGATTGACTACTGGAAGACTGTATACTTCTAGGAATTTATCCATTTCTTCTAAATTGTCCAATTTGTTGGCATAGATTTTTTTGTAGCCTCTTATAATCCTTTTAATTTTGTGATGTCATTTGTTACTTCTTCATTTCTGTTATTCAGTCTTTATCTTTTCAAATCATCTCTTGGTTTCCCTGATCTTTTTTATCTTTTTAGTCCCAATTTCACTTACTTTCACTGTGACCTTTATTATTTCCTTCATTCTACTAACTTTGGGCTTTGTTAATGTTCTTTTTCTAGTTCCTTCAGGTGTTAGGCTAGATTATTAATTTGAAATTTTTCTTATTTCTTGAGGTAAGACTCTAATGCTAAACTTTCCTCTTAGAAGTGTTTTCACTGTGTCCTAAAGATTTTGGATTGTTGTGTTTTCATTTTGTCTCCATTTCTTAATTTCAATTTTGATTTCTTCACTGACCCACTGGTTTGTTAGTAACATGTTTAGGCTCCATGTGCTTGTTTTTTTGCCATTCTTGTAACTTCTAGTTTCATAGTGTTTCAATCAGAAGTTGCTTGATATGATTTCAGTCTTCTTAAATGTACTGAGACGTTTGGTAGTCTAGCATGATCTATTCTGGAGAATGCTCTTTGTGTACTTAAAAAAGTGTGTATTCTGTTGTTTTTGGATGGAATGTTCTGTACATATGTGTAAAATCCATCTGGTCTAATGGGTCATTCAAAGCCCCCTTTCCTGATTGATTTTCTGTCTGGATGATCTATTGATGTAATTGGGATATTGAAGTTCCCTACTCATTACTGTCAATTTCTTTCCTACTATGTCTGTTAATATTTGCTTTATGTATTTAGGTGCTCCCATGGTGGGTGAATAGTTATAAATGTCATACCCTCTTATTGGATTCATCCCTTTATCATTATATAATGCCTGTCCTTGTTACAGTCTTTGTTTTAAAGTCTGTTTTGTCTAAATATTGCTATCCCTTTTTTTTTTCTTTTCATTTGCATGGAATATCTTTTTCCATCCCTTCCCTTTCAGTCCGTAAGTGGTCTGAATTAAGTCTCTTGTAGGGAGCATCTAGATGGGTCTGGTTGTTTTATCCATTCTGTCATCCTGTGTCTTTTGGTTGGAGCATTTATATTTAAGATAATTATTAACGGGTAAGCACTTATTGCCATTTTGTTCATTGTTTTTTGGGTGTAGTTCTTCTCTTCCCTTGTGATTGATGACTTTCTTTCGTGTTATGCTTGGCTTCCTTTCTATTTTTTTGTGTATCTATTATAGATTTCGGTTTGTGGTCACCATAAGATTCATATATAACATCCTAAGTATCTAAGTCTGTATTAAGTTGATTGTTGCTTAGGTTCAAACATATTCTAAAAGAACTTGTTTTACACCCCATCCATGTTTTACGTATATATTGTCATATTTTACATCTTTTATTTTGTGAGTCCCTATTTAGATACAATTTAACTACAAGATATAATTGGTTTTACAACTTTTGTCTTTTAATCTTACTAGCTTTATAAGTAATTGATATACTATTACTCCATATTTGCTTTTATTTGTGAAATGTTTTCCCTTTCATAATTTTCTTCTACTTATGGTCTTTTCTTTTACACCTAATCTCTCCTTCAATTCTGAATGGCAGTCTTGCCGGCTAGAGTACTCTTGGTTGTAGGTTTTTTTTCTTTTCAGCACTTTGGATGTATCAGGATGTAATCCTTCTGGCCTGCAAATTTTCTGCTGAAAAAAATCAGATAGCCTTATGGGGCGGGGGGGGGTCTCTGACTCCTTTTAAGATTCTCTATAATCTTTGACATTTTAGTCATGGATCTTGTTGTACACTTCCTTGGGCTCATCTTGTTAGTGGCTCTCTGTGCCCCTTGGATATGGATGTCTGTTTCCATCCCCAGGTTAGGTAGGTGTCTGACACTTTCTCCTTTTTCCGGGGACCCAATAATGTGACTGTTAGTAGGCTTGATGTTGTTCCACATATCCCTTTACCTAACTTCAATTTTTTATTTTTTTATTTTTTGCGGTTCAAGTTGGGTGCCTTCCATTACTCTGTCTTCTAGGTCACTGATCCATTCTCCTACATTTTCTAACTTGCTGCTGATTCCCTCTAGTATATTTTTCATTTGTTACTGTATTTTTATTTTTCCATTCTGATTGGTTCTTTATATTTTCTCTGTGTTGAAGTTCTCGCCGAGTTCATCCCCTCTTCTGTCTGGTCCACTGAGCCGTTCTCTAATCAGTTATCTCCAATTTCATTTAGTTCTTTTTCTGAAGTTCTCTGCTTTCATTTAGAGCACATTCCTCATTTTGTTTATTTCTGTGAATTAGGCAGAAGAGCTACTTCTCTTCTAAACTTGAAGAAATTGCCTTGTATGAGGATATCCAGGACAGACTATGTGCCTGGCCGTTCGGGTCGGCTGGAGCTGTAGCACGTGTGGACACGGGGTGCCAGGGCTCTGCAGCGGGCACTCCCACAGCAGTGCCGGCAAAGGGTGCCCCGGCAGTCCTCCGGTTCTCCCAGGATGTGCTGCCCCTGTGTCACCTTGAGCTGTAGTCAGTACTGTCCAGGTCTACCCAATGTGTGCTGAGGGCCGGGGCCCGGTGAAGCAGCAGGCCAGCCGGGAGCCAGGAGCCTGGCCCTGTCCACACTGCCAAAATGGAGGCATGTGAACAGTGGCAGGCCCCCTACTGCCTGGTGGAGAGCTAGTTCCCTTGTATGATAGTTGCTTTTAAACCATGGCTTTTTATCCATATCTCAAAGCAGGTAAATCTACACCCAGCCCCTCAATTTTCTCTGTCCCCACTGCAGCTGACAGGTAGGGATGGAGGTTCCCACTTGTCATCGTGTCTCTTTTGCTGCTCTGTGTGTTCCCTCCCACCTCTGTTGTGCAGACGCGGTCTAGTCAGCCCTCAGTGCTCCAGGGGGGACTGCTCAATACTCAGATACAGATTCACTGCGTCCTCGCAGAAGGGGAGATCAAGGTTTGCCTACTTCACAAACTTCACTATTAACACTTAAAAACTTTGGATTCTTTTCACTAAAAATTAAATTAATGAGCTAAAGCTATCCAAAATAAGGGAAACAATTCTGTGTACAAGGAACTTGTTTTCAGTAAGAAAATGGTGTGAGAATGGAAATATATTTTTGTTGTAGGTTTGAAGACAAACCTTTAGAAAAGAATATTATATGGCCAGTAATGGCTATGATTAGAATAAATTTAAGACTAAATTTTGTTTATGGGGGTACCTTAGTTGAACATGTAACTTTGGCTCAGGTTGTGATCTCACAGTTTGTGAGTCTGAGCCCCGTGTCAGGTTCTGTGTCTCCCTCTCTCAAAAATAAACATTAAAAACAAGTTTTGTTTATAATTTTTTATGAAAAGCAAACCAATTATTAGAAAAACAGTCTTCAATATTAAAAAAAGACAAGTTTTGCTTACAATTATGTAACCTTCTGTATTTCCCTGTAAAATCTTTTATTGTCGCTTTGGTTAAACATTTCATAATGATCTGTGGTCCTAAAGTACAAACTTCCCAAAACCAAATTCTAAAAAGTCTTTTTTCATCACAATCTAACCAAAATATTCCAGAGAGCCCATGGCATATTTCAAAACATTTGGTTTCCTTATATAAAAACAGAGGTTAGTTAACTAAACCCTCTCAGGTTACCTATATGAAACTCCTAGAAATCAGGTTATGTCCTATTATGCTATTATCTTGAAATGTGGTGTGTCACAGAACTAACCAAATTTCCTTGTCAACTGCACTGTAATGAACTCCAATCGGGTCTTGACATTTACAACACGTATAACTTAGATGTGGTTATAAAGTCTCCTACAAATGTGTTTCATCTGCACTGATACGCATAGAAAGAAATGAGTACAGGTTTCTGATAAGATAACACAACTGAACTGGAGGAGAATTTCCAGAACTAATGAAAGAAGTAGATATAAGCAAAATAAGAGTAATTTGGGACTGAATGAACTGAGGATTAAATTTTTAAGACTTTCTTTGTTGAAACATTAATTTTTTCTCTTAAGATAACTAACTTACAGCAGTTTAGTAAATGTTTTGTTTCACAAAGGTAATATTTTATCTTTTTCTCCCTACCTGATTCCCTTCAGAAGTAAAAAAAAAAAAACAAACAAACCTGTATTCTTACATTTTCTTAATACAGTAAAATCCTGGATAGCAAGTAACTTGTTCTGTGTTACACAAAACAAGCCAACATTTCTTAGAAATTTTAACTTGGTAAATGAGTGATGGCTTGTAATAGGAGCACGTGACACCTCACGTTACATGATCACAACTGAGCCAATGGTTCTTGAAATTTGCTTTGATATAGGAGTGCTTTGGATTACAAGCATGTTTCCAGAATGAATTCTCGCAAACCAAGATTTTACTGTACATTCACCTGCATATGTTCAGGAAGAGTAACAGAACACAATTAGAAACACTGGTTCTATGACCAATGTCCTATTTGAAGGAGACCTGCCTAAATCAGATATAACCAGACCGCGCCAGCAACTACGATTGGCTCTGTGGACCGATAAAGCCCCTTGAAAAACAGCTTGATACCTTGCTTACAGGTTCCCATCAGACTTACCAGGTGAGTAGAGGAGGTCACTTCTGGGCAGGTGCAAAGACCTGCACCTTGAGAAATTAACCCAAATCTACGTGTGCTATAGGCAAAGTCTGTGGCCTCTGACCTTGAGAGGCTGTAAAGTTCAATCTGAAAAGAGCCTCTAGGATCAATCACTATTCTTGATGCACTTATGTAAATAATCAGACCAAGTTTTAAAAAACTAGATTTGGCAAACTAAATTTTAATTGGACTATCTTTGGTAAAAAGGAATGTGATTATAAAGAGAGAAATTGCTTTAACATAACTCTGTGAATATTATTATATTCTAATACTTTTATTATCAACTGTACGAGATCCTGATTTCTTCCGGTTTTCTCCAATGCCTGGCTACAACTCTCCAAACCAACATTTCTGGGTTTTCCCTCATCTTTTTACTTGTAATAATTTAATACTAAGACTGCCCTTTCTCCGGCAGGCCTGCAAACTGAATATAAACAACTTAATGTAAACTTCAGAGAAATCACAACAGCTCATCTGTAGACGTTCTCCATGCCTGCTGCTCTAGGGGCTACTCAAAAAAAAAAAAAAAAAGTCATCACAGGCTCTCAAATTACAAACCAAGAACATGTGTCTGATTGCCACTGCCTGCCATCCAGTCCGCTTGACTGGCTACCCTCAGAAACTGGTTGATGATTTGATCCAATCATTAACTACTGCTTTTGTTTCTATAGAAATGGCTTGTATTCATTACCTGATTTGAACCATTGGACTGGAACACATCGCCCCCACCTGAAATGAGTTTAACTAAACTGGCCTATTGTCAAGAACTGGAAGACAGAACAACCTATTAGCTCAATTTTTATTTTTTTGAGAGAGTGTGAGAGCAGAGGAGGGGCTAAAGGAGAAGCACAGAAGCTTAACCAGAGTCTATGCCCAGCACAGAGCTTGATCTCATGACCATGACATCATGACCTGAGCTGAAGTCAAGAGTTGGATGCGAACTGAACCATCGAGGTGCCCCCAACTCAACTTTTAACATGTGAAGTTTCAGAGGGGGGACATGTAGAGGCCAAGGACAGGCCACCCTTAGTGTGCCACACTGGCATACTGGTCATTTTGGATTGAAGCCATGTGGGAAACAGCCAGTGCAAGGACACTCAGACCCTTCTTTGCCCTTCTGAAAGAAAATAAATTTCTCACCTGAAAGGTACCCTCCCTGCTCTAAGAACTAAAATGACATCTTTATTTATTTACTTTGAGAGACAGAATCCCAAGCAGACTCCACACTGTGAGCACAGAGCCCAATGCAGGGCTCAAACTCGTGCGGCCATGACTTGAGCCAAAATCAAGAGCCGAATGCTTAACCGACTAAGCCACCTAGGCACCCCAAAAGAAGCCCAGCGTCCAACTTTGGCTTAGGTCATGATCTCACAGTTCATGGGTTCAACCCCTGTGTTTGGCTCTGTGCTAACAGCTCAGAGCCTACTCCGAATTCTGTGTCTCCCTCTCTCTGCCCCTCCCAAAAATAATAAAAAGGAAAAAAACCACCAACCTGTAAAAACAAACTGTGTTACATTTTTACTAATCTACAACTGCATCCCAAATATCCATTCTGTTTTCCTCTCAATTTCTGACAGTTACTGTCTAAAATGTATGTAGATTTTAAATGCCTGCTTTGGTCTTTTGTTTGGGTCTCAGTCTCTTACCGATACTGTGTGCACAAAATAAAACGGAGTTTTCTCCTGTCTTCTGTAAATTTAATTTCTAGTCCAGCTGGAAGAACCTTGGACAGAGGAAAATTTCTTCCTCCTCTAACGTACCCACTGGCCCACAGCCAGCTCAAGGGCTGTGAGTAACTCCTGAGGTGTTCCCCCTCCCCTCCCCATAGGCATTTGGCACCGCTGAATAATGTCAGCTCAAGGTGGGGTAAAAAGCGCAAGCAAAATTACTTTCCAAACATAGAAGGGAATGGTAGGTAAGAGTCTCAGCCCCAGTTTGAGGTAACAAAATATATAAACATTTTTACATTAACCCTTCTGTTCACACTTAGGGGCTATATATTTTCACACTCCAAGTATCAATGCTGCCAACGATGTATAACAAAATACATGTTACACAGATATAAACACCTTGTAAAAACCCACAAAAACATCTGAGAGGCCCCAAAGAATAGAGGCATAAACAGATACAAGACGGTAGGTGTTGCTCAGTAGAAAACTAGACAAGTGAACAGAGGCTGGAGTGAAGAAACTGGAGGCGGCGCTGAGGAGTGAAAAATAGGGCAGAAGGGAGAAAAAGTGCTCAAGAAATGACCCCAAGATAGGAGAATCCTTTAAAAACGTCAGTTAATCTTCCCAGAAGAATACAGTACTGTAGCATTTCATTTTGGATAACTGGGCACGAAGAAGGGGGAGGAAATGAGATTATGTCTAAATACTTTAAAACTGGATAGAAACTTACCAAGTGCATTAATGGTTTTTCTTGTTGGATAAAGGATCAAAAATAAATTAATAAAAAATGAAAAAGACAGCACTTATAATGTGACAACAGAATTGTGTTAAAGGCTACAGAGACACTACATTAATTCAAATATCTACCATTTTCTCCTGTTACTTTATGATACCAGTCAAGATGTTAAATGGGTACATGGTATGTGTATACACACACACACACACACACACACTCACTACACTTTCTCACTAGTGTCATCCTTTTTGATCTTTGCTCTAACAGAGTTTTGGATGTTTTAAACACCCCTCTCTTTTGTAAACAAACAAACTATCTGTGGGGTAAAAAGTTACACAGTCTTGACCCAGAGAAAGAAGAGAAGCATTTAATAGACATTTCTCCTCCAGTTACACTGGTCTGGTTTTCTATAAAATGGTTAATCTGCCCCCTTAATATTAACAAGTTAATTTCAACCTGGATTGAAAAGCCAGTTATCTAATGGAAATAAATGGTCCAAAAAAAGTTTCCAATGAAAGTATTAACTAGTGTCCGCTAGACATTTTTTACACTCCAGCCACTAGACAGAAAAACCAACTCCCAGGGCATTTCAGACATTGTTATTATATGTGTTCTGTTTTATTGTGTGAGTGCCCTAATCTGTCCATTTATAACCTCTTGTTAATAAAACCAGCAGAGGGGTTCAGACTGACAGGAACATACACTCTCTAAAGCCAGAATCTAAAACCTAACAGACCCAGTAACTTCCATCAACATAGAATGAACTAAGTTATGTAAGGGTCCAGCCTGTTAAGATTCCAGACACAAAGCAATCCAATAACCCCCAGGGGCAGATTCTTGTTCTATTAAGTGATGATTTTTTTTTTTTTTTACAAAAGTAGCTTTTATTTAACACATGCTATTTATAGCACCATTAGTCTAAGGAACTGTATGTATTTCAAAGAAAATGCCTTTTGAGTCTATGAATAGGTTCATACCAAACTCACCATCTTTTGGAATAAACCATTGCCAGCCCGGGAAAGCTGTCCAGGTCCAGAACAACCAATCAGTCTGAAAACCCTGTGACTTAGAGGGAGAAACAATACCCACATCGTATGGGATGAACGGGGCAGCTTAAGTTACTTCCCCAGAGCGACCCAGAGGTTCTAGGACACTCATCTCGGGCCCCCTCAGAACAGCTGTAGACAGAGAAGGAAAGACGCCACACCGCGGGGTGAGGCCACGGGGCCCGGAGAGCCGCATCGCGAGCCGAGAACACAATCTGCGCCCAGAAAAAAATGAAAGGCCTTTGTGCGCACGGAGGAGAAGAGTTCGTATGAGGTTAACGGAGGTCTGGGGCTGAGGGAAGAACAAGGAAATCAAAGATCACACGTTCATGCTCTTCTATATTATCACGCAAACTACAGGAGTGCGCACACACCCCTACACACGTTACTGTCACACCGTTCCTCTTTCTCAGAATTATCCCAGGGAGGAAAACACCACCTCCGAACTACAAACACCCATCAAGAACATTAAGATATCTCAGAGGAAAACAAAGATTCATTTTAGTCATGATTTGACCTGATTTATACGCCACACCCGCACCCGCCACATAGTAATCTACTCTTTAGCCTGACGACCGGGCCTCTAGCGGACGGACCGGCAGGGCTGCATCTCTCCGGTGAAGAAGCCTGTCACTGAGGGTCCCCGGCCCTGCCCGGAGGGGAGCTGTGGCTCTGTGGGAGCTGACCGGGGCCAGCTGCTCCCCGCCATCGCCTCTCTGAGCTAACAGGCTTCACGTAGAAGCACAGGGAGAACGTCTCTCCCAGTTCGTACACAACGTTTCCTTATTAACTTTGTGCCACAGAAGGATGCTGCAGGTCTGTCTTAAGCCCAGAAAGTAAGAGACTTTGCATAGACAAAACAAGCTGTGGGAGAGGACTCCCCTCAGTCCCCCTCCATGTTACCAGGGCTCCGGCTCAGGGACAGCTGCTTCCTTCCCAGGCCAATGTCCCTGGGGTCTCCGTTCCCCCGGCCACTCAGTTGTTCCTGATGTCGATCCCTGGAGCACTTGACTGGCTCTAAGTGCTGCTGGGGCGGAGGTGGGGGAGGGGAAGGGTGACAGAAAAAAAAGAAATGAGGCCACAGGATTGTAATGACTATACGGCAGAGAATCATCGGAAGAGCGACAGGACATAACCTTGCCTGAGACCACGGACAGAAAACCAGTAACTCTGGGACTCCGAAGTCCATGAACAAGTAGCAGTACCCAATATTCTGGTAAACAAATAACAAACCAACTGGCTGTTCAATAGCAGAGAACTGTCCTGATTTCTATTTCGGGGCTGCAGGGTCTCCATCTGGAGTCCACAAACGTTGGTCAGTAGAGCCGTAAGAAATCTGACAATCCCTCGTTCTGAGGATTCTCTGGTACGTGGTTGGTTCAATACTTCAGCATTAACGAAAGCGAAATGGCGGCCAGACCTCCACCAGACCCTGGCACATTTTGACACTGGTCTCTCTGTTCCTGGCCGACCTCAGTTCTTCTTGTCCTCCTTCTGAAGCTGGCTTTTTGTGGTCCCTAGGCTGTTCCACACCTCTGTGTACATTAGGGTCCCAATGAAGACAAACAGGGTACCCAGCCAGTGCCACAGAGTGAAAGGGTTCTGGAAGTACAAGATGGAAAAGATGAGGCTGACAAACTTGCGGAGAGTCACGACAAGGGTGACGGTGAGGGAGGCGCATTCTGTGGTGAGAATGAAGACGCCCCGGATGCACACGTACCTGGAGTGGTGGGTTAAGGTGGTTTTCTGCAGACTACCAAGAGAACAGCAGGGAGAACCTTCTGGCATATTCTAGAATATTCATATTCTAGGAACCAGAAAACACGGGGAGGGTTACGGCTGCTCTGAGGCTCTTCCTTAGTAGAACAGCCTGCAGAATGAACGTCCTACCATCCGTTTGTGGATCCTGACTCGAAACTGCCTGACGGCATGAATTCCTGTTCAGTTTACAGCGAGGGTCCCCTCCCGCATAGTGACAGAAGATAACACTTTTAGGAAAGGTCGGCAAACCTACTTTATAGAACCTGGTCCCCCGGCCCTCCTACCTGCTCGTCCAAAAAGGAACTCTGCGGGAAAATCTCTGAGGTGACCTCAGAGGAATGAGAGTGAACTCCCCCTGTTTCATGGTTTCAAAGACTTAACGATTTTTATAATGTACTTAAGGTTGTTCAAGAGAGCCGCTTAAAAAAGTAGGCTTTAGGGGCACCTGGGTGGCTCAGTTGGTTGAGCGTCCAATTTTGGCTAAGGTCATGATCTCACAGTTTGTGGGTTCGAGCCCCATGTTGGGCTCTGTGCTGGCTGCTCAGCCTTGAGCCTGCTTCAGATTCTGTGTCTCCCTCTCTCTCTCTGCCCCTCACCCACTCATGCTCTGTCTCTGTTTCTCAAAAATAAATAAATGTAAAAAAAATGTTTAATAAAATTAAAAAATAATAAAGTAGCTTTAATTAGTTTGAAATTTCATCAGAATTCTGTGGCAGCTTATGAGATATCCTAGGCTACTTAAAACTCCAGGAAATCACGGAGCGTCCATGTCACATACTAACACTTAATTCCCCATTCATTTCTCCACTCCACCCAGAGCAATTCACTCATGGTGCCCAGTGGCTTGCTGCCCTCCTGCAGCTCTCCCATCTCTTTGGCCATCCCCGAAGGCCCAGACTGGAGGGGCGTTTCTGTCTCCTGCAGTACAGAACAGCTCCTTCTTATGGCAAAATAACAGAGAAGAGCGTACAGCGGGCAGAGGGGGACAAAGGATACTGAGTGACGACATTCATGAGGAGGTAGAACCACATGATGGGCACTGTCACACCAATGAATGGAACTTGATACAATTCTGCAAAGATTAAAAGGAGATAGTCATATTTTTGACAGCTTAAGTCTTCATCTTTTTGGACCAAGGAATACAGACGGAATATAATAGAGACGGCAACATTATTTCCCTTGCAAATAGATTCGAGACCCTGCACCATTTTATTTGCCTTGATTCCAGGCTTCACCAGTCTAAAGAGTCATTACACTGGTTTCTTAAATTATAATTTATTTTATTTTTTATTTGAGAGCGAGCCAGCATGCAAGTGAACAGAGGGGAAGAGAGAGAATCTTACGCATTAAATTATAATTTTAATTGTAAAATAAGCTCCTTACCATTCACCTGAATAGGACCCTACTTTATAAAGAAAGACTGTGAAGTACAGAGAAGTTGAAAATAATATCGTCTTGGGGCACCTGGGTGGCTCAGTTGGTCAAGCGCCAACCTTACTCAGGTCATGATCTCACAGTTCGTGAGTTCAAGCCCCGCATCGAGCACTGTGCTGACAGCTCAGAACCTGGAGCCTGCTTCAGATTCTGCATTTCCCTCTGTCTCTGCCTCTCCCCCAGGTCAGCCTCTCTCTCACTCTCAAAAATAAGCATTAAAAGACAACCAGTAACTAGATGCCATTTGGAAATATGTTCAATCCTACTAGTGATCAGAGAATTCTAAATTATACAAAGCTCTTCCATTTTGTATTAAAACAGAGATTAAGAAGTTATAAAATCCTGGGGCTCCTGGGTGGCTTAGTCAGTTAAGCATCCAATTCTTGATTTTGGCTTAGGTCATGGCCCCAGGGTTGTGAGATCGAGCCTGTGTCAGGCTCTGCACTGAGTGTGGAGCCTGCTTGGGATTCTCTCTCTTCCTTTCTCTCTGCCTGTGCCTGCTTGCACGTGCACATGCTTTCTCTCTCTCACAATAAATAACCATTAAGATGATAAAATCCTCATCTGGAGAGGTGGCAGTGCAACTAGCAGCCACTTGGCTGGTAGCAGGAGCAATTGGTGCGTTGTTTTAAAACAATTTCTGGGGCGCCTGGGTGGCTCAGTCAGTTAAGCATCCAATTTCAGCTCAGGTCATGATCTCGTGGTTTGTGGGTTCAAGCCCCACCTCGGGCTCTGTGCTGACAGCTCAGAGCCTGGAGCTGCTTCTGATTCTGTATCTCCCTCTCTGACCCTGCCCGGTTCGTGCTGTCTCTCTCAAATAAATAAATAAATAAATAAATAAACTTTAAAAATTAAAAAAATCAATTTCATAATAATTCTTAAGGGGCAATAAAAGGATTTATATGTATTCTTAGGAATTAATCCTCAATTAAAAAGATGAAAAAAGTTTTCCATTGAGTACAGTACTATTTTTAATAAGGAAACAATGAGTCAATCTAAATGGTCAATCTTACAGCGATGGCTATGTACGGCCAAGGAGTTTAACTAAATAAGGTATTACACATTCAATTAAAAAAGTCATGAAGATTATAAACAGGCATATAAAAAAGAAGGCAAGAGAAAAGATACAAAATTATATCCACACAAGGATGACAACTATGTAAGAACATACATAATATCTGAAGGAGGCTGGGAAAATGAAATTAGCTGCTGTGTCAGGCAATGGAATGGTAACCTTACTTCCCTTACATACATTCTGATGTTAGTTTTATACACTGAGGCTTGCACAGTAAATATTTGCGAGTGACCTGAGCTGAAATCAGGAGTCAGACGCCTAACTGACTGAGCCATCCAGGTGCCCCCTCACTGCTTTTCTGAAATTGCAAAATTGTTTTCAGGGTTTCAATTATACAGAATAACTTAGGAAATTCAAACGGTGATGTTAAGATCTGATTAGTAAATGAGCGTTACTTTTCTCCCGCAAAAAAATAAAAAGCTATGTATATAAAGATAATTAGTATAACTGTGGGTATGGACTAGTGGGAAATCCCCATAATCTGGAATTCTACTCTTTGTTTTTTTTTTTTTTTAATGTTTATTTGTCATTGAGAGACAGAGAGTATGAACATGAGAGGGGCAGACACAGAATCGGAAGCAGGCTCTAGGCTCTGAGCTGTCAGCACAGAGCCTGATGCAGGGCTTGAACCCACAAACTGTGAGATCATGACCTGAGATGAAGTTGGATGCTTAACCAACTGAGCCACCCAAGCACCCCTCTACTGTCTTTGAAACACTTAGCATGTACTTAAGTGAAAAGAAAGTTAACAAGTATTATTACTGTTTAATAACTGCAGAGATCCACTCTATCAGTTTGCTGGGAAAAGAGTCAAACAGTAGGACTTAACATATTTAGGTGCATTTTCAGTTCACTTAGCAAATTCAAGGATAACAGGTTCATCTGAGAAAACCTCAAGGCAAGCAAAAGGAAAAAGCATGTACTTAACTCAGGTATGATTCGGAAGAAGTTGAAGGCAGATTCTAAAAAACTATATGAATACCCAATTCCTGTTACTTCTAGAAGAGCATTCTAGGAACTAAATGAAATCAATCCCAAGAATTTAATAATATGTTTATTTCAACAGCCCTTTGCTGTGTGGGGACTCTCAAGAGACCTTAAAAGTCA
Organism: Helogale parvula; assembly: GCA_004023845.1. Lineage (NCBI taxonomy): Eukaryota > Metazoa > Chordata > Mammalia > Carnivora > Herpestidae > Helogale > Helogale parvula. The sequence continues at coordinate 49,671 of PJEM01001204.1, read as the reverse complement.
TTGTGACAAAATAGCTATATGTCAATTAGATCTCCAAAAAAAAAAAAAAAACAAAAAACAAAAAGAAAAAGAAAAGAAGAAAAACTCGAAATGACTGAGTAATCCAGAGCTTTAAAAACTTTCTGACACACTGCCTTCATTGCACTTTTTTGTGGGTACAGGGGACACCAACACAGTAAACTCAAACAGAAAGCAGTCACAGTCACAACGTCATGATGCATGATCAGACTTCAGAGCGCAAACAAGTTTACAGGGCGCACACTGCCACTCTACAAACTGTCCTTACCATTTCAGGTATGAGCCACGTAAAGCCTTGGTTTTTACAAATGTGTATCTGTTCCTGTGTGTTCACTTGTCTGTATAACGCCATGTCTTTTAGTAGATATTTACATCAGCTAATTTCTTTCAAGGTAGTTGGCAATGTATAGCTAGTGTATTAAATAGCCACTTTAACAAGGGATAGCTAACTTACCCTGCAGACATTTGAACTAATTTTGCCTATTCCTGCTGCCTACCTACCTTGTTCCTTGGAAAAAAGCCCCCTCGAGGTTTTTGCTTTCCTTTGCTCCCAGGTGGCTAGGCTAGAGCTGTGTCTGCAGGCAGGTCCGCCTTCACCAGCAGAAAAAGATGTGCAGAGACGGAGAGCCGGACTGCTGCCTGGCGTCCCGCGGTCCCACCCCTGCAGTGCGTTACGGCTACGTCTTTGCATCCTTACAACATCACACATGCCACATGAAAATGCAAACACACAAATTCCAAAGCAAAGCAGAAAATCTGAAGATATTCTCTTACGTCATTTACAAATAACTAAGAAGCACCTGTAAAAGCTTTTGCTGCTGCACTGCACGTGAACAGCACTATATTCCTGGAAGGCGGAATGGGGATGGTTTTGAACAGGGCAGGGATGTGGAGAAGATCATGAGAGGAAGCAGTGGTCAAGTCAGTAGGAAAACTGACAGCTGATCCCAGAAACTGGCAATTCTCCCGGAGACCCCCGTACTCACCAGACTTATTGAACAGAACCGCGTGGTCATAAATGTCGGAAGCCAGGAAGACGAAACCCGGGAGTGGAAGGGCGTGCTAAAGGAAGGAAGGCTTCATGTAAATTGAAAAGCAAACACATCCCAGAACATTTAGCGCGACTGTACAATGACTTGAAGTTTTACAAGGTGTTTGACAAGCAGTATCAAGAAAAGCAATTTGGACTTGCTGAATCAACTATTCGTATCCAGTGCCTCTGCCCAGGAGACACTGAATGGCCTGCTGTCAACCCCAAACTGCAGCTCTTGCCCTTAGGGGAAGGAGTCAGACAATCATCACACACTGAACAAAAAAATGGAGCCGCATCCTTCCCTCAACAAAAGGGAAATTTTAACTCACAGTCCTTTTGCCCCTAGGGTTTGCTACGTTTTGCTACTTTTGAAAATGGCTGAGCAAATGCAAGGATTTAACAGTTACAATGAAAGCAAAGGCAGATTTCAGGGAGTTTAGGAAATTCACGGGAAAAAGAGATTTGAGGACAATATGAGGTCAGGGAAAATGAAATGAAGAATAAAAAGGGTTGAAAGGGACCCAACAGGTCCGCGAGCTGACCACGCCTGGTGACAGGCCACGCTGAGGAATCACAGCTAACGTTACAGGCACTTACTCTGTGCCGGGCACTGTTCTAAGAGAAAGATGTGAACCGGATAGAATGTTCCGTATGCTTTAAATTCCCAGACGCATACTTCAGCTCCAATTAAATATCTCAAACTGACTGCAACTTTCGTACAGAAAGCTAGCAGTGAAGGAGTCCCTGAACATCGTCCCTCCGGCCGGAACCGTGAGGCGCCGTGCTTTGGCTGCTATCTCCACAGGAAGAGACGTTGGAGGAAGAGTGTAGTTAGAGGAGGAGGGATCTAGCTCAGCAGTTTTCTGACAAAAAAGCAGAAGCACACAGAATTTGCTAATGAAACTCTCCATCAAGTGAAGAGAGCCGCTGAGAGGGATCCCCCCCCCCACAAACACCCTCCCTGGCATGTTGTTTTGGGGACCCATTTTCCTGTTCCCACGTTTCCTTATTGCTTTGAATTTGATTTCACCCACAGGAACATGGTGGGGGGGGGGGGGGAACGACGCTCCTGGCTAGCAGACACAACTAGGCTCACACCGACCGACCAGTGTCTCTTCTCATGGAGAGAACCGTGGCTCAGAATACCCAGGTGTAGCCTATTAAAAGTACCTGGTCCTTCAGCTACATCAGAAAGATGTGTATTTCATTTGAAATGACATATTACAACTCAGTGCTTTTTATCTTCCCCAGGTTCAAGAAATTGCTTACATTATAAAACAAAGCCTCCTTGGAGTGTTTCCCAAATTGTTTGTACAGGGTCTCCTGGAAAATACCCATCCTTGCTGACATTAGAAGAGCAAACGTTAGCGCTCCAATCCCTGAAAAACAAAAACTGGGTTATAAGAGATTGGATTTACTCATTTCCAGACGTTTTCCTAAAGAATACAGATTATTTAAAGTTCTCCATATATTACAAACTAGTTGTAGAACATGCACAGGATTTTTAAAAGAAATAAAAACCACAATATTACTACCCAGTCCTTAATAGCTTGCTGTATCTCCCTATATCCCTTTGTTTTTATGCTAAAACAGGATAACAAATATTACAATTTTATATCTTGCTTTCTTCATTATCTTTTTCTTGGATTTTCCTTTAAGTCATTTATTAAAATTTTTTCAAAGGCGTGAGTTAATGGCTCCATATTATTTTACCACATGAATGGACCATACTTGAAAGTCTTACAACATGAGAATCACTAGGTGACTTCCAATTATTTTACCATTAAAATCAATGTCCACCGTTCTACATAAATCTTTAAACAAAATATTGATTATTTCCTTAGGATAAACTTTCCAAAATGGAATTACTTACTCAAAAGATGTAGATATTTTAAAAACTCAACACATACATTTTTCCAGAAAGGCTGTGTCAACTTCTACCACTCACAGGTTATACAAAAATCACGGTCTTACTGCCCCCTCAGCAGCACTGAGAATAATTATTTACTTATCCTGACAATATACGAGATCAAAAATAAAAAAGGACTGCATTTTGGTACAATCTGCATTTCTTTGATTCTAAGACTACTGAGGCCAAACGCACAGTCAGACACTAATTTTTTTCCTGTGAATTGTGTTCGTATCCTTTGCAAATTTTTTCTTGTTGGATAAAGTGTTTTTCTAACAGGTCATAATCTATGCTAAGAGTGACAACCTAGAGGGGTAAAGTTTCAAAGCCAAGAAGGAGGGAGAAGGGAGTCCTTTCACTGCTGTTTCTCTTCCCCCCAGTCTCAGGCTGGCACTGTGCCACCTGTCCAAGCAGGGAGGAGTTTCACCTCTGGGTCATCCAATGTGAGGTCAGAGCCCTGCATGGTTGTCTCATTGTTCCCACAGAGAGAGAGAGACTTGTATTTCGAAAAATTCCCCAGGAGACTCTGCTGATCAATCAGGTTTGGGCACACTCATTAGGGAACTGATAACTTATGAGGAGAATGAATCTAAAATTCAGAAATGAGGCTGTCGGAAATTTCAAGAGTCAACTGCTGTAACGTGCCCTTCATCTGCAGAAGCTTCTGTTCAACAGACAGATCATGAAGTAATGGAGGACACTGTAAGCCGTGGTCCCCAAGGGTGTGACAGGCAGCCAGAAACCATTCCGGCATAATCTGTTTAGCCAAAGCTCTTTGCTAAGAAACCTGTCCCTTAGGAGAAAACTCGGCAAACAGAGCTGCAGAGGGAATCAGTTTTATTGTAATTACTGTACTTGCCTAGTAACCACCTTAGAAAGGCCTGGAATCCATCATTCTCACTGGAGCTGGACTGGGAGGTCTAGGAAATAAGAAAAATAACTTGGTACAGAGACAAGAACTACATGCAAGGTGCTTGGGTACAAAGGAAAACTCTGTTTTACCCACTCACCTCTACTCTTGCCTTGCAGAGACCCAAATCCTTCTATTGCATAAGCATTTCAATTTATTGCATCAATAATAAGTACCCGCGCCCCCATGGCAAGTAGTGAACACACATGATTTGTGAAGTGATTCTTACCACCTGTTTTGCTGACATGAAAGTGCAAATAAATATCCCCACAGACACCAGGGCAATGGAAGTGTATTTGAATATGCTGTACCTGCAAAAACAAGAACCAGAACACCTCAGGAAGAAAGCACAGAGCTGGATTTCCACACGACGTTCACAGTCAGATGGAGCGTAAGTAAGAGTACAAATCACCAAAACACGGCTGAGGGGATCACTTCCCAGCAGACCTCCCACGTAAGTCGGTGTCTGAAAGAACCAGGAGGCTGGCTGGTGTTTAAACAACACCCTATCTTCGTGCTGCTTAAAACAGTTTCCATTGGTTGGTGGACTGATCAATTGTTTCATCAGAAAACAAAAACAAAAAAGGACGCAGAGCAGACATGACATTCCATTCTGCTCCAGAGTTTAAATAAAAGCCCAACTGACATCCTAACTGCCACCTGTTTCTCCTGTCTCTGGGGGGCCCCGACCTGAGTGTCAAGAGACACAGCACACAAGAGGAAGAACGGAATAGCAGGGCCAAGTAAGCAGGGGGAGGAAGGGGAAATCTTAAACAGCTAAGTTTGGAGCCAGACACGAGGCTCAATCCCACAAGCCTGGGATCATGATCTGAGCTGAAATCGAGTTGGACACCCAACCGACTAAGCCACCCAGGCGCCCCTCAAATATTTTTAAATGTGGGCACAGCTGCATAGAGGGAGGACTATGACACTAATAGGACTACTGGCAGTAAGAACAGTGACATTTCATATTAACTGAAACAACATCGTTAACAACCCTCTCGGGCTCTTAGGGATAAAGCAAAAGGACTCAGGCAAGAATGAAAAGAAATTAAACTTATAGGAGGAACCATCAGAGGTTTTCTAGTCAAATACTTTGTACATTTCTGGTCACATCACCTCAATAAAGGCCAAAACGACTGGCTAAGCCGCAGCTCAAGGGGCCAAGAGCACCGTGCTAGAGGAGAGGGGCAGGGCATATATGAATGCCTACCTGAGAGAACCCAGAAATGAGTCACAATCACACCTTAGCTGGGGAGTACAGAGGCCTCAAAGATAAGGGGTTCGTGAGGAGGAGGCTTTCACGGCAGGACATGACACAGCCCCTGCCCTTATTTAAAAACTCTAGATTCCCACAGGGGGATCTAATGCTGGGGGCTCAGACAGACAGGCTGGCCTGAGCTCGTACAGTGATCTTCACAGCAAGGGCGAACTTGCCCTGAGATGTGGTCCAGACTGAATGTGCCGACTTTCCCCAGGACCCCTCCTCCTGGGAGTAAGGGGTAAGGCTCAGAACAAAAAACGAAAGACCAATACTCAGGGCCTTCTGATACTTTCCAACCACATCCCAGAGAAAGCCACTGGAGACAGCCACCTACAACAGTCCTGAAACTTCATTCTATCTTCCTGGCCATTTGAGCCTTTGTTAGGATTCTTCAATTTTTTTTTAATGTTTATTTAATTTTGAGAGAGAGACAGACAGACAGGACAGGAGTAGGGGAGAGGCAGAGAGAGAGGGAGACAGAGAATCCAAAGCAGGCTCCAGGCTCTGTGCTGTTAGCACAGAGCTGGATGTGGGGCTTGAACCCACAAACCGCGAGATCATGACCTGAGCCCAAGTTGGCTGCTTAACCAATCGAGCCACAGGGATTTTCTTTCTAATAAGGATGATCATGCTGTACTTATAAACACCTTCTGTGACACCACTGTCCTGGCACTTCTGTGAACCCGTATGTGGGTTCTCCACCAAAGTCACCACTAACCACATGGGGTTACAGTCACTTAAAATGTGACTGCCGGGACCAAGAAACTTAAATATTTATTTAATTAAGTTAAAGTGTAAGCAGTCCCACGGAGTTAGCAGAGACCACACAGGAGTGAAGTTCTAGATCAAATGACTTTGTAGGTTACTCTGGTACTAAAGACTCAATGATGACAAGAGTTCTACACAGAGAAAATACTCCAATCCGACAGGTGGGGCCCCTTACCTGGTCTGTGGCCCAAGATGCATGTCACTGTCAGAGAGAAAGCTGAGAGGGAAGGTGGGTAAGAGCTAACTTGTCATCATTACGAGAAAAGGAATCCAGCTGATGGATGGGGCTCAGGATACCCTTCCTACACATAAAATACGAAAGTATACTGTTTACCTTTTCTTCAAAATGATAATTCCTAGGATCATGTTGGCAATTAGAGAACCCTATAAAAGGAGACAACAGTAAGAATTTTAGTGCGCTAGGAAAGAAAATAATTGCAGATAAATATGAACATGGACACGCAAGCAAAAGAACCGAGGAGGAGGAGGAGGTCAGAATGAGTAATTAAGAAGGTTCACTTGTTCTTATAATGGCAAAAAGTAGAAGCCACACACATCTGTTATGTAAAATAATGTTTCAAAGGTAACAACAATAAGAAAAATGATCAATTCTCTAAATATCGGTCAGAGCGGAAACTAAGGCTAGCAGAAAAAATTACATTGTAGACTTATTTTTGTGAAATTTTCCATCTAAATTATGAGAGTTTTAATAAACTTCTCCACACCCTTGGTTTTTAAATAATGACAGAAGTCAGGCAGGCATCTCCTTCTCTTCTTTGGAAAGGAGGCAATCAATCAGCAAGTCTTTACTGAACGCCTATTACACGCCCAACGCTCTGAAGGTCATCTATGTAATTATACTTAGTGCTGAAAAGTCCCTTTGGGGATAGCACCTTCGATGTCACAAAAATCTTAGACTACACAGGAATGTTAGAACTCCAACGTCACCCATCCTGCACTGTTCTACTACACTCCCTCTGCAGTCTTTCCTGCTCTTCAGGGAGCGCTCTGTTCTGATTTATATACAAACTACACGCAGATCTCCCACCAAACCCTAGAGGAAGAAGAAAACGTTTGCAGCTTTGGAAGAAACTCCACCTTCATGAAGAATTTTCCTTTATTTAATGATCTCAAGTCTCTTGCTTTAAAAAGTATATATCAGAAAAGGGAGGTATCTCTTTATGTACTAAGAATAAATGTGATTTTATGAAAGATACCAAAATTGATGAGAAATAAGGCAAATAACATTCATAGCAAATCTGAATATAAAATTAACCAGATGAAAGCAATTAAGCATAAAATCTGTGTCCCAGGGACAGTTTGGCTCCTTTCATTGGTCATTCTTAAGACTTACGAGGGATAAGCATCAACTGTCCACCTTTTACCTTACTTCACAGGTGAAAGCCAGCCTTTGCGCACTCACCCAGGACACCTAATCTCATACCCTAGACTTTTCTTACTACAAGACCTTTCGACTTTTGCCAAGTGTTCAGTCTCCCCTCTTGGCTTCATCTTCCGGAGGAGCAGACACGTGGGAGCTGGCAGCACTTACGGATCTAAATATCATATGCAGGGGCATGGCGATGTTGAGATTCAGGGCGTAGTTGTTCACCACGCTGACAGTGAAGAACATGGTGACCATCACGGCGTAGTACCTGAAATGCAGAGATCACAGCACATCACACAAAATCTACTGCAAGGAGATCGAGTGTAGAAGGAAATACATCTTTTGGGGTAGAAAGGGTATTCTGTTTTAGTTCCTCTATATTAAAAGACAATATCACTATTACAATATAAAGTCAATACTAGGTATATATAAAAATACATCACGAAGCCAGACTAACATGGAAAAAGTCTGAATTACAGAGTATGTGTCAAAGGATACTATTTTAATATTTTTCAAGGACACTCTAAGTATTTTTCAAGCAATGTAAAACTAGGATTCAAAAATTGTTATCTGATGGGGCGCCTGGGTCGCTTAGTTGGCTAGGCATCCAACTGTTGATTTCAGCTCAGGTCATGATCTCGTGATTCGTGGGTTCGAGCCCCATGTCAGGCTCTGGGCTGACAGCACGGAGCCTGCCTGGGATGCTCTCTCCTTCTCTCTGCCCTTCTGCTTGAGCACACACACTCTCTCTCTCAAAATAAATAAACATTTTAGAAAATGTTACCTGACAGACATCAATAGTTTTTTTAAGTGAATAATTATCACGATCAGTTCCTTGTATGGAATGGTCAATTTTCTCAACTTTTTCCTCCACACACTTGTTTCTATTATTAATTTTCACTACTTTTTCTAAAGTACAGATTTCCTAAATTAAGGATGACTGTTGAGATTATCTCACATTCCAAACCAGTGGCCTCCAAATTAATGAGGATATTATTTTACTGGGTAGATCTGTATTTAAAATTGGGGTCCCGTTTTTGACAGTTTATGGGTCTTTAAATAATAATAAAAGCAAAAGCTAAAAAAAAAAAAAAAAGAAAAGAAAACAGAAAAAAGCCCAGTAACCCTAATCACTTAGAAAGACAGAGGGATAAATACAAATAATTATGAACAAATAAATGAACTGAGTTAAAGAACTTTGCTCTTGTATGCCCTATTTTTATCTAGAAAATACTTCAAATGCCTTTCATCCATATCAGGTTAAGCCATATAAAATTGCCATTTTTTTGTAGGTCAAAGCAGCAATTTCATTTGATTCAACCTAATACATCCAAAAAGAAACAATAATATTTAAAATAAACGACCACAGAGAAATAGAAACCGAGGGAGGAGGCAAGATGGCGGAGAAATACGGAGTTCTGTACTTCCTGCCTGTATAGAAGGGTTGAAGCCAAAGGATTCTGAACCACAAGAGTCTGGGAGGAAACGAGATGGAGTCTACTAAGCAGACAGCCTCACAGGTGGTTGCGAACTGGGGAAGATAACAATGGGCCAGGACACAGAGGCACGGAGGGGAGGGTGCCCCCTCTGCGGAGAGAGGAGGGGAAGAGAAAGAGCAGCTGAAACTGCTCAGAGCATTGCCCCTGGAGAAGAGAAAAACCTCAGCCCTGGGAGGGAGAGGGATCCTATCATCCCATCTCTAACTGCAGGGCTCTCGGAGAGAGATCCTATCTCTAACTGCGGAGCTTTCTTTGGGCTGGGTGCCCCTTCCCAGAAATTCCCTCCAGCCTCCAGGATAGATGGTACGCAAGGGACTCAGTTGGCATCAGGAGGAACCGGTGCCCTACTTGATCCCCTGCTAGGAAGTGCCCCAGCTTGGGCTTGTGGGATTACATTTCGGGCGGTATCATTAATGCACAGGGAGTAAGAGCTGGAAGTGAGGCTGGGGGCAGGACATAGAACACGCTGGGTAGATGCCTTTTTTTTTTTTTTTAAACCGGAACCCAGATAGATCATACGGAAACAAAGAGCCCTTTCCCAAGACCAGCATTGATGCATTGCCGTGATTAACTCTAGATCAATTCTCATTATTCAGATATATTCTCCCTTATCTCATTCTTATCTCTCTCCTCCTCTGGACCGGGTATTCTGGTTCTAGGTTTGCTTAAACAGGCATTTTTAATCCATTCTGTTGATCCATATTCTACACCTCCATCATTACCTTCCTTTCTCTCTCTCTGAAATAATCAGCCTATATTGTTTCTCTGGGTAACATTATCTTCATTTGTTTTTTTCTCCTCACCTCCTGCCATATTCTCCGTTTTCTCTCTCGAAACTAAGCCTTTTAGTCTCTCTGCCTAGTCAATGTTTAATTTGTCTTTCTCCCCAACCCTGACATTTTTCTCTTTGTATATGCTTCTTCCATCAGCACTGCCTCCACATTGCTCTTATTCATAGCTGGGATTTCTGGTTTTATGCTTTTAGACCGTCCTTTGTTGGTTTTGGGTTTTTTCCTTTGTTGTTTTCAGTTTGCTTGTTTGTTTGATTTGTTTGTGCGTTTGCCTGCTTTTGTTCCTTGTTTGTCTGTTTTCCTTTCCAGGGCTACCTCAAGAAACAAACCAAAGTACACATGGTGGAGAGTCCCAAATAAAACTACGAGTAGTGACAACAAGAGAGACCAAGAGACACCATTAAAAGAACACTTCCTAAACGGACAGGTCCTGGACAGTCTATGAGCCTCCTTTAATATAGCAGTACTCACAGGTGCAGAGCACATAACAAGCTTTTAAAACATACAAGAGATAGAAAGCTAGCCAAAACAATGAAATGAAAGAACTCTCCTCTAAAGAAATTCCAGGAAGAAGTGACAGCTAAAGAATTGGCCAAAGCAGATATAACCAACATAACTGACCAAGAATTTAAAACAATAGTCATAAAGTAATCGCTGGGCTTGAAAAAGGCATAGAAGACACCAGAGACGCTATTGCTACAAAGATTATGGACCTTAAAAATAGTTATGATGAATTAAAAAAATGCTATAAATGAGATGCATAATAAAATAGAGGCAGCCACTGCACGCAATGAAGAGGCAGAAAGGAGAATAGGTGAATTAGAAGACACAATTAGAGAAAAAGAGGAAGTCGAAAAAAAGATAAATAGATCCAGGAGCAAGAAAGGAGAATTTGAGAACTCAGTGATATAATCAAATGGAAAAATATCTGTATCATAGGAATTCCAGAAAAAGAAGAGAGAGGAAGGGGCTGAAGGGGTACTTGAACAAATTATAGTTGAGAACTTCCCCGATCTAGGGAAGGAAACAGACAATGAAATACAAGAAGCACAGAGAACTCCCATCAGACATAACTTGAATTAATCATTCATAACATATCATAGTGAAACTGGAAAAATATAAGGATGAAGAGAGAATTCTGAAAGCAGCTAGGGATAAAAGGGCCCCAACATACAAAGGGAGACATATCAGGTGGTTGGAAACCTATCTACTAAAACTTGGCAGGCCAGAAAGGAATGGCAGGAAATTTTCAATGTGATGAACAGAAAAAATTCGCAGCCAAGAATCCTCTATCCAGCAAGCCTGTGGTTCAGAATAGAAGAAGAGAGAAGGATTTTCCCAAACAAAAATTAAAAGAACTCATCACCACTAAACCAGCCTTACAAGAAATTCTAAGGAGGACTCTATAAGGGAAATGTTGCAAAGGAACACAAAGTACCAGAGACACCACTATAAGCATGAATCTACTACACAATGACTCTAAACCCATATATTTCAATAATAACGCTGAATGTCAATGGACTAAATGCTCCAATCAAAAGACATAGGGTATCAGAATGGATAAAAAAAAAAACAAGATCCGTCTACTTGCTGTCTACAAGACACTCATTTTACACCTGAGGACACATTCAGATTGAAAGTAAAGGGATAGAGAAATATCTATCATGCAACTGGAAGTCAAAAGAAAGCTGGAGTAGCCATACTTATAGTATATAAGTCTATAGTATAGACTTTAAAGGCAATAACAAGAGATGATGAAGGGTATTATATAATGATTACAGGTCTATCCATCAGGAAGAGCTAACAATTTAAATGTTTACTGAACTGAATTTGGGAGCACCCAAATACATAAAACGATCATAAACCGAAACAATCTAATTGATATGAATGTGCTAATTTCAGGGGACTTTAATACTCCACTTACAGCAATGGATAGATCAACTAGACAGGAAATCACCAAAGAAACAATGGACCTGAATGACACATTGGATCAGATGGATTTGACAGATATATTTAGAACTCTACATCCTGAGGCTAGGGAATTCATTTTCTTCTCGAGTACAACAGGGTACATTCTCCAAGATAGATCACATACTGGGTCATAAAGCAGCCCTCCATAAATATAAACGAACTGAGATCATACCATGCACACTTTCAGATCACAGTGCTATGAAACTTGAAATCAATCACAGGAAAAAGTATGGAAAACCTCCAAAAACATGGAGGTTAAAGACCACCCTACTCAAGAACAAATGGGCCAATCAGGTAATTACAGAAGTTAAAAAATATATGGAAACAAGTGAAAATGAAAATACAACAATCCAAACTCTTTGGGATGCAGCAAAGGCAGTCCTAAGAGGAAAATACATTGCAATCCAGACCTATTTCGAGAAACTAGAAAAAGCACCAATACAAAATCTAACAGTGCACCTAAAGGAACTAGAAGCAAAGCACCAAGAACACCCCAAGCCCAGCAGAAGAAGAGAAATAATAACGATCAGGGCAGAAATAAACAATATAGAATAAAAAAAAACAGCTGAACAGATCAATGAAACGAGTTGGTTTTTTGAAAAAATAAACAAAACTGATAAACCTTTAGCCAGGCTTCTCAAAAAGAAAAGAGAAGCACCCAAACAGACAAAATCAAAAATAAAAATGGATTTATTACAACCAATCCCTCAGAAATACAAGGAATTATTAGGGAATACAATGAAAAATTATATGCCAACAAACTGGATAATCTAGAAGAAATGGACAAATTCCTAAACACATACGCACTACCAAAATTCAAACAGGAAGAGAGAGAAAATCTGAACAGACTCATAATTAGTGAAGAAATTCAATCAGTTATCAAAAATATCCTAACAAATGAGAGCCCAGAACCAGATGAATTCTCTGGGGAATACTACCAGACATTTAAACCACAGTTAATACCCATTCTTCTCAAACTATTCCAAAAAATAGAAATGGAAGCAAAACTTTTGGATTCATTCTACGAAGTCAGCATCACTTTGATTCCCAAACCAGAAGAGCAAAAGAAGAGAACTACAGGCCAATATACTTGATGAATACAGATACAAAAATCCTCAACAAGATACTAGCAAATTGAATTCAACAGCATATAAAATGAATTATCCACCATGATCAACTGGGATTCATTCCTGGGTTGCAGGGTTGGATCAATATTTGCAAAAATCAATGTGATACATCACGTTAACAAAAGAAAAGATAAAAATCACATGATCCTGTCAATAGACGCAGAAAAAGCATTTGACAAAATACAGCATCATTTCTTAGTAAAAATTCCTCAAGAGAAAGTTGGGATAGAAGGAATTTACTTAAATATCTTAAAAGCCATTTACGAAAAACCAGCAGCTAATATCATCCTCAATAGGGAAAAAATTGAGAGTTCTCCTCTTGAGATCAGAACACGACAGGGATGTCCACTCTCACCACTGTTGTTTAACATAGTGCTGGAAGTCCTAGCATCCGCAATCAGACAACACAAGGAAATAAAAGGCATCAGAACTGGCAAAGATGAAGTCAAACTTTCACTTTTCACAGATGACATGATACTCTACATGGAAAACCCAATCGACTCCACCAGATGTCTATTCTAGAACTGATCCATGGATTCAGTAAAGTCACAGGGTACAAAATCAATGTATAGAAATCAGTTGCATTTTTATACACTAATAATGAAGCAACAGAAAGAGAAATCAAGACTGATCCCATTCACAATTGCTCAAAAAAACCATAAAATACCTAGGAATAAACCTAACCAAAGATGTAAAAGATCTATATGATGAAAACTGTAGAAAACTTATGAAAGAAATTGAAGAAGATACAAAGAAATGGAAAAACATTCCATGCTCATGGATCGGAAGCATAAATATTGTTAAAATGTCAATACTATCCAAAGCACATACACATTCAATGCAATTCCAATCAAAATTGCACCAGTACTCTTCTCAAAGCCAGAACAAACAATCTTAAAATTCATATGGAACCACAAAAGACCCCCAAATAGCTAAAGTAATATTGAAGAAGAAAACCAAAATGGGAGGCATCACAATCCCAGACTTTCGCCTCTACTACAAAGCTGTAGTCATCAAGAGAGTATGGTATTGGCACAAAAACAGACACACAGACTCTTGAATACTGAGAACAAACTGAAGGCTGATGGGGGAGGGGGACAGGCGAAGGGGTGTGATGGTCATGGAGGGGGGCACTTGTCAGGATGAGCACTGGGTGTTACATAGAAACCAACTTGACAATAAACTACCAAAAGAATGACTACAGAATGCATGGCAAAGGAAAACAAGTGGTTCCATATCTTCAGGAAATGCTGAAAGTAGCAGAGACCCCACCTTTCCCATCCTCGCATGTGTGAAGAACCACAGCACTGAGCCTCCAGGCATCCTCCTGGACGAGAATCTACTTGATGCTGCTGGTTAGACATGGAGCTGTATTCCCTAACAAGCAGCCATGCCAGGGCTAAGTTAGCACAGTCTGCAGAGTTTTAATTTCACGATGAATGCAGGACACAGCATTATGCACCTGCTAAGTTAGTGGGGATCAAATGAAAAGCACAGGCCGAACAGTGCCACATGTTAAAGGCCCAAGTCAGTAAACCAAGATTCAATTCCTAACCCAACTGCAGTTTCAACCCAAGAATGTAACCGTTAACCGGTCAAGACCAGAGAATATACTGAGAGACCCCTCCTACTCCCCTTAGGAGGCAACCTTGCCTAAACAGCACACATCCTACTGATAAATTCCATTCTTTTTTAATTTTTATTTTTTAAAGTTTATTTTGAGAGCAAAAGAGTGCATAAACATGGGAGGGGCAGAGAGAGAGAGAGAGAGAGAGTATCCCAAGCAGTCTCCACACTGTCAGCACAGAGCCCTACATGGGGCTTGAATTCACAAGCCCAAGATCATGACCTAAGCCGAAACCAAGAGTTGGATGCTTAACTGACTGAGCCACTCAAGCATCCCTCTTTCTTTTTTTAGAATGCCCTCTTCTCTGGGGGCGCCTGGGTGGCTCAGTCGGTTAAACATCTGACTCTTGATCTGGGTTCAAGTCATGATCTCGTGGTTTATGAGACTGAGTCCCCTGTTGGGCTCTGTACTGACAGCCCAGGCCTCCTCTACTCTCTCTCAAAATAAACATTTTTTTAATAATGCCTCTGTCTTTAAAAACCATTCTCTGGTGTACTTGGTGGAGCTCCCCTCTACCTGGTAGACGAATGCTGCCCATTCATCAAGAGTCTAAGAAAGCCTATTAAATCTTCAAATTTACGTGGTTAAATTTTTTTTCTAAACACATTCAGTAGCAGCGACAAGATCCAAAGGGAACTTCTGGTGTTCAGGGACAGGGAGAAACACAGGCATGGTGCCCTGAGAACCCTTTTGAGCTTTCTTTCCACTTCCAAGGGCCGTGGGTTAAGTCCCTCTTGGTTTCAGCTCTGCTCTTTCTGAATGTGAGCTACCAATCGAATTAGCTTCCCAGTCCAGAGTTAACAGGTCTGGAATGCCAGGAGCATCTAACAGCACTGGTCCTTAGCACTTGGTTCGGTCTGCAGCACCACACTGTAATCCCTTCAGTTCCAGTCCACACTCCCCATTTACCAGGGTTTGGGGGGTTCGTCCCTTCCACATTTCCAGTCTGCAGTCTCTCTGAATGGAGTCTGCTGGTTTGGGCCACGATGGGCACTGCTCGATGGGCACTGCTCGTAACTGTAACATCTTTTGCTGACTCCTGGTGTGCTAAGGGACATGTCTTTGTTTATTGTTTTGTGTAAACAAAGGCTTAGCCTGGGGATCCTTAAGTTCAACAGGGTCAAGCCCACCACTTTCTGGCACACCTGTCTATTGCAGGTCTAAAAACTATGGTGCCAGACGCTGTGAACAGCTACAGAAATGGCGATACCTAAGAAGAATCTAGAATCACAATGGCCATGATGGAGAACTTTCCAATTAGATAAGGCCATTTAAGAAGTACACTTGGAAGAAAGGATTCCCAAATTAAACATAATGGGATACCTTTCTGCATCTATTGAAATGTGTTTTTTTATCCTTTCTCTTATTGCTGTGATGTATCCTGTTGACTGTTTTGTAAATATTGAACCACACTTGTATGCCCAGAATAAATCCCACTTGATAATGGTGCATGATTTTTCAAAAAAAAATAATAATAATAATAATAATGGGATACCTATCTTAAATGGCAAGCAGAAGCCTCCAAAAGGTTTCAAAATTCCAAAAGTTTCATTAAAAAGATTCAGTGTAAAAAGCTAATGACAGTGAGAAAAGGTGCTTAAGACAAGGCTGTAAGACCTGTGTAACCCTAATGTTCCCCTCGGTCCTCTGAGTATTCATCCTGGTCAGCCGATGAACTGCCTTTCACTCTAAAGAGACTAGGAAGCAGTTACTTGTAGAATAAGACCAACTGAGGCTACTGGTGATACTCTTCAGGTGTATTTCACTCTGTGGTCAAAGGCCAAACTCAAGTCCATACTTAAATAAACATTTTTGAGAGAGAGAGAGAGAGACAGAATGCAGTCAGGGGAGGAACAGAGGGGGAGAGAGAGAGAGACAGAATCTGAAGCAGGTTCCAGGCTCTGAGCTGTCAGCACAGAGCCTGATGCAGGGCTTCAACTCATCCACTGCAAGATCGTGACCTGTGCCGAAGTGAAATGCTTAACCAACTGAGTCACCCAGGTGACCTTTACTTGAATAATTTCTTAAACCTGAGGAGGATCCTCAAGAGTTTTTGTAAATATATTACTTTCTGAGCCCAGCTGGGAGAGGAAAATAAAAGTCTGCATTGTCTCTTCCTTCCCAAATCCAGTTCCATTGGTTACTGATCTTCGTCCCATGGAAATCGCTATTTCCCTGCTTGAGTCCTTTTACATCCTAAGAACTTGACTGGGCTTTCTGCCTGCCGGGGGCATGCAGGCGGATGATTCTTTCTTTGGCTGTTGTTGAGAGTGACTCTAGATCCTCTGAAGACATGATCTTTCACACCCTGAGGACCCCTCTTGGGCCCATAGATATATATGATATATTCTTATAGGTCAATGGGTAGGTCAGTCCTTTGACATCATTTGACAATCCAATTCTTTGAAGAATTAATAGCTGTTCTCGTTTTATGAAGTGAGTCTCTACAAGACCAGAGCTGTGGTTCCAAAACTATTCAAAGACTACCAATCCTTTTTGCCAATCCCCAAACCTCCCCGATCTCAAAAGTCTAATAAGTATAAAAATTCTGGCTGTAAGGGAACAAAAATCCTAGTAGAAGCTGTCATTCTTTCTCTGTGCTTTAAAGGTGTAAATGGCCAAGGTTCTATGTGTTCTTTTCTAGGAAATTCTATCTGGTCCATCTCTTTAAAAAGCAAATTTCAAGTGGGTACTTGGGTGGCTCAACAGTTAAGTTTCTGACTTCAGCTCAGGTCAGGATCTAGTAGTTAGTAAGTTCGAGCCCAGTGACTGGCTCTGTGCTGATAGCTCAGAGCCTGTCTGGAGCCTGCTTTAGATTCTGTCTCCCTCTTTCTCTGGCCCTCCCCTGCTCATGCTCTCTCAAAAATAAACATTAAAAAAAATGTTTTCATGCAAATTCCAGGGGTAAGTCTTACTAAGAAAAAACAAAAAAAGTAAGGGTGCCTGGGTGGCTCAGTCAGTTAAGCATCCAATTTTGGCTCAAGTCATGGTCTTGCAGTTCAAGAGTTCAAGACCCATGCTGATAGCTCAGAGCCTGGAGCCTGCTTCGGATTCCACATCTCTCTCTCTCTCTGCCCCTCCCCCACTCTCATCTCTCTCTCAAAAATAAATAAAAACACTAAAAAAATTAAAAATAAAGAAAAAAAAGGAGGAGAGGTTATTTGGAACTTGACTTGCCAAAGAGAAATGCAAATCTTAAGTGTCTTCATAAATACTAGAAAAATCTTTAGCTAGCTATCCTGATAACCTTATCCCATCTTCCAGAAAAACAACTTGAATCTAACTTGTAGAATTAGTAAATTCTGTACCTATTTCTGGGCAATAATTTAAAACCTGAAGCTATAAGGACTCTCTGTCAATACATTCATGTGTACTTAAATTTACATGTTGTAATTCTGTGCTATTTTCTACTTCTGGGCGGTATCGCTAAAATAAATTTGTAATGAAGGCAAGCACTTGTAAGGATAGGGCATTCTAAAATTCTCAGAAAGACAGAAATTAACCCAAACCTATTTCAAGTTCACATGGTCTGAAAAAAAAGATTCGATATAAAAGCTAGATTAAGGTTGACGGCTGAATTAAAACAGACATGTCTTTAGAGTTACCAACACTATTCTACTTGAGTTTACTAGCCAAATAAGCTCATGTTGTCTCTTACATGTTTCTTGTTTTGTCAACAAAAATTAATAGCTCCTAACTTTGTCTAATGTTTAATACAGCTTTTATAGGTAATCAAAACATAGTTACTGGGGTACCTGGCTCACTCAGTTGGTAGAGCAAGCGACTGATATCAGGGTCGAGTTCAAACTCCACACTGGGCATAGAGCTTACTTAAAAATAACATTATTAAGGACAAGTAAATTAAATAATGTAAATATGATAAAAATTTACAAATGAGCTTTTCTATGATATTTATGTCTGCTTATAGTCTCCCCATTTTTTTTCTTTTTTGGTAACTGAAAACGTTAAAGTTTTGCTGAGTTAAGTTACATGATGAATTAAAGTAAAAATCATGAAAAATCTAGCTCATTTCTGAAAGTAGGAGTGAAGAGGGAGCAAAAGGCAAGCTGACACCCTGCAAAACCCCCTCCCCCATCCCCAGGTGGGATAAGTGTGGCATTCCGCAGGCCCAAGGACAAAGGAAAGGATGCAAAACAAACGTTATACTAGTTATCAATAGCCTAATGTCCAGCAACTCCCTACTGTCTTAATGATAATGCCTTCCTGGAGAGAAAAACCACCTTAGCCTGACAGTAGCTAGCTAGGCCTCCAGTAGTTATCTTTAGCACGGAAAATCCTTCCAAAAGCTTCCCCTTGACTTCACCTCTCCTGACTCCACAGTATGTGACCACTCTTCACAGCCCCGGCTGCTGCAGCTCTTTCTGCCCACCAGTCCTGTCCCCATGCTTTATTTAATAAAATCACCTTTTTGCATAGAAGACGTCTTCGAGAGAATTCTTTCTGAACCCCATCTTCACTCCAAAACCCCACCGGGAGGACTCCAGGCTCCCCTCATACTAGATAACTATCGAATCGCCCTGGATACCCAGAAATTGACCGGAAGGCTGGCAGAACAAGCTCCACAACTCAAGGTGGAGAAGAGGCCACATCAGAGAAGGTAGGAAGCACGGATGTGAGGTTTGGGAGAGACATGGATTCAGGCCACTATGGTGGGGAAGGAGCTGTGGTCACAGAGAGGGGCAAGAGACAGACTAAGGTGTGGGAGAGCACGGGGGAAACGAATCCCCACGCAACTGGCCCAGACAGTGAGAGGGGCTGAATTTCATGAGTTCTTGCAACCAGCGGGGCTTAAAGCCTGTTGTTCTTAAAGGTCTGCAGGCTTGGCTCCCATAGAGCCCCGAGGCCCTGGGGCTACTCTTAGACAGAAGGCAGGGCAAAGGGCCTGAGGACATACAATAAGGAAACAGTGATTTGAAGAGTGCCTGGGGCACACAGTGCTGAGATTAGTCGCTCATCTCAGACTTGTGCCAGAGAGGCAGCTAACAGAGAGACCCCTCTGGGGGTACAAAGGAACTGGCAGGAGGCCTGCCCCACAGCATAAACACAGAACCACATCCAGGAACGAGCCCAGCATGGACCTGTGCTACCTAACCTGCAGATGAGGCTGGAACCGCTCCTCCCAGTCATGCCTGCCTCAGACCCAGCAAGGGAGGCCCCCAGAAGACCAGCCTAAATCCCTGCCTGCAGCACTTATCTCCTGCTCCGGAAGTTTGGCAGGACCTCGGTTCCAGCAGCAGTGGTGAGAGGGGTCATTTCACTAGCAGGCTATAGCACAACTAGTTAAAACACACCACATTCAGGCCAGAGACACAACACTGCCCACAACAGACAGAGGCTCTGCGGAGGTCTGAGGGATAAAGTGGCCAGGACACAACAGAGCACAGGTACACATTGGAGACACTCCCTGAAGCAGCAGGCCTCAGGGCACAGGGGACACTACCCTGCAGGGCACTGCAGGGGCCTCCTCTTCAAAAGGCCATTGCCCTCAAGGACAAGAGACATAGCTGACCTTTCTAATCCAGAGAAATAGGCACAGAGACTTAGACAAAATGAGAAGGCACAGGAATCTGTCTCAAATGACAGGACAAGGCCATAGACAAAGATCTAAGTGAAACAGATCTAAGTAATATACCTGATAAAGAGTTTAAAGAAATGGTCACAAAAATACTCCCTAGACTTGAAGACAGAGTAATGGAAAGTAATCATGCTGAACAATGACAAAATTATGCCAAACAAGAGCAGACTTAGGGAACTCAGTGACTCCATTAATCATGAGCACCTTCGCATTCTAGGATTCCCACAAGAAGAAGAGTAAGAAAAGGGGGTAGAAAATTTATTTGCATAGATAATATCTGAGAAGTTCCCTAATCTGAGGAAGGAAATATATCCAGATCCAAGAGGCACAGAAAACCCTTAACAAAATCAACCCAGGGAGATCCACACCAACACATATATTAAAACGGCAAAACACTAGTGAAGAAAAAAACTTTAAAGAAGCAAGATATCAAATCAAATCAGCAAGACAAAAGAAGACAGTTATATATAAGGGAAACGATGAAGGCTACTGAGATTTTTCAGCAGAAACTTTCCAAGCCAGAAAGGAGTAGCATGATATATTCAAAGTGCTGAATGGGAAAAATGTGCAGCCAAGAGTACTCTGTCTAGTAAGGCTATCACTCAAAATAAGATAGTTTCTCAAACAAAACTAAAGCAGTTTGTGAGCACTAAACCAGCCCTGCAAGAAATATTAATGGGACTCTGAGTGGAAAGCCCAAAAGTGACAGTATGAAGGCAAGAAACACAAAAGCACTAAAATTGAATATTTATTTGGTAAAATATCAGTTAAGGAACTCACAGAATACAAAGATGTAAAATATCACACCACATACCTAAACTGTGGGGAGGAGAAGAATAAAGAATAGGTTCAAACTTAAACCATCAACTTAATATGGGTTGCTATATTCAGAAATGGTTATATACAAACCTAACAGTAACCACAAATCAAAACTCACTAATAAATATGCAAAGAATAAAGAAAAAGAAATCCAAATATATCACTAAAGAAAACCAGCAAACCAAGAAAGACAAGAAAGGAACAGAGAAAATCTTCAGAAACAAGAAAACAGGTAATAAAATGGCAATAAATGCATATCTATCATAATTACTTTGAATGTAAATGGACTAAATCCTTCGATCAAAAGACATAGGGTGACAGAATGAATAAAAAGATAAGACCCATCTATATGCTACCTACAAAAGACTCATTTTAGGGCTAAAGACATCTACATATTACAAGTGAGGGGATGGAGAAACATTTGTCATGAAAATAGATGTCAAAAGAAAGCTGAAATAGTAACACTTAGGTTGGGCAACCTAAACTTTAAAACAAAGACTTTAAAAAATAAAGACTATAATAAGAGACAAAGAAGAACACTAAGTAATGATAGTAGTAGTAGTAATAACAACAACAACAATAATAATAATGACAACCCAACAAGAAGATCTAACAATTGTAAATATTTATGCACCCAACATGGCAGCATCCAAATACATAAAACGGTTAATAACACAAAGGAACTGATAGTAATACAATAATAGTAGGTGACTTTAACATCCCACTTATACGAATAGATCATCTAAACAGAAAACCAAGAGGGAAACAATTGCTTTCAGTGACACACTGGAACAGATGGATTTAGCAGACATATCCAGAACATTCCATCCTAAAATAGCAAAATACATTCTTTTCAAGTACACATGGAACATTCTCCAGAACCGATCCCATATTAGGCCACAAAATAAGCCTCAACAAATTCAGAAAGACTGGAGTCATACCATGCATCTTTTCTGACCACAAGGCTATGATACTGTAAGTTAACCACAGTAAGAAAAAATCTGGAAAGATCACAAATATGGCGGTTAAATAACACGCTACTAAACAACGAATGGGTCAATCAGGAAATAAAAGCAGAAATAAAAAAGTACACAAAAACAAGGGAACATGAAAACACAATGGTTTAAAACCTTCGGGATGGGACACCTGAGTGGCTCAGTCAGGTAAGCGGCCAAATTCGCCTCAGGTCATGATCTCACAGTTCATAAGTTCGAGCCCCACATCAGACTCTCCTGCACTGACAGCTCAGAGCCTGGAGCCTGCTTCAGATTCTGTTTCCCTATTTCTCTGCCCCTCCCCCTCTTTCTCGCTCAAAAATAAACATTAAAAGAAAATTTAGAAATAAGTAAATAAATAAAACCTTTGGGATGAAGTAAAGCAGTTCTAAGAAAGAAGGTTTTGTTTTGAAGTTTATTTTTCAGACAGAGAGTGAGCAAGCTCAGGGGAGGGACAGAGAGAGAGGAAGAGAGGGAATTCCAAGCAGGCTCTGTGCTATCAGCACAGATTCCCATGCAGGGCTCAATCTCACAAACCATAACATCACAACCCGAACTGAAGTCAAGAATCAGACACTTAACTAACTGAGCCAGGTGCCCTAAGAAGAAAGTTTACTGCAGTGCAGGCCTACCTCAAGAAGAAAAGTCTCAAATAAACAACCTACCCTTATACCTAAAGGAGCTAGAAAAAGGACACATGAAGCCTCAAGCCAGCAGGAAGAATGAAATAATAAACATTAGAGCAGAAATAAATGCTATAGAAACTACTTTAAATATACATGTATTTAAAACAAATCCATGAAACCAGGGGCTGGTTCTTTGAAACAATTAATAAAATAAACCTCTACCTACACTTATCAAAAAGAGAAAGGAACCAAATAAAATCACAAGTGAGAGAGAAAAAAATAACTAACATGACAGAAATACAAACAATTATGAGAATATTATGAAAATCTATATGCCAACAAATTGGACAACCTAGGAAAAAATGAATGCCTAAAACCCTATAATTTACCAAAACTGAAAAAGGAAGAAATAGAAAACTTGAACAGACTGATGCAAGAAATTGAATCAGTAATATAAAATCTCCCAATAAACAAAAGTCCAGGACCAGATGGCTTCACAGGCAAATTCTACCAAACACTTAGAGTTAATATCTATTCTTCTCAAACTATTAAAAAAAAATAATACAAAAGGAAGGAAGGAAGGAAAATTCCAAATTCATTCTATGAGGCAAGCACTACCCTGATACCAAAACTAGATAAAAACACACCTCCCAAAAAGAGAGAGAGAAAGAGAACACTACAGGCCAATATCTCTAATGAACACAAATGCAAAAATCCTCAACAAAATCCTAGCGAACTGAATCCAACAATACATCAAAAAAAAAAAAAAATCATTCACCAGGATCAAGTAGGATTCATTCCTGGGTTGGAAGGGTAGTTCAGTATTCACAAATCAATCAACATGACACATCACATCAATAAGAGAAAGGATGAGATCCATATGATCATTTCAACAGATGCAGAAAAAGCATCTGACAAAGTACAACATCCATTCATGATAAAAAGCCTCAAGCAGGTGCAGAGGGACCACACTTCAACATAATAAAGGTCACACAGCTCATATATGAAAAGCCCACAGCTAAAATCACCCTTAATTAGGAAAAACTGAGAACGTTTCCCCTAAGGTCACGAACAAGGTAAGAATATCCATCCCACCTCTTTTATTCAACACAGTACTGAAGTCCTAGCCACAGCAATTTGACAACAACAAGCAAAAAGCATCCGAATCGATGAGAAAGAAGTAAAGCATCATCACTATTTGCAGATGACATGATATTCTATGCAGAAAACCCTAAAAGACTCCATCCAAACACTGCTGAAACTGATATATGAACTCAGTAAAGTTTCAGGATACAAAATCAATCTACAGAAATCTACTGCATTTCTATACACCAATAATGAAAGAGCAGAAAGAAAAACTAAGAAAACAATCCCATATACAACTGCAGCAAAAGTAATAAGATACCTAGGAATAAACCTAACTAAAGAAGTAAAAGATCTGTATTCTAAAAACTATAAAGAAGAAAGAAATTTGAAGATAACACAAAGAAATAAAATTCCATGCTCATGGACTGGAAGAACAAATATTGTTAAAATGTCTGTATTACTCAAACCAATCTACACATTCAATGCAATCCCTATCAAACTATGAAGAACATTTTTCACAAAACTCAAAGTAACAATCCTGAAATCTGAATAGAACCATAACACCCCCTTAAAACCCAAGACAATCTTGAAAAAGAAAAGTAAGGCTGGAAGCATCACAATTCCAGACTTCAAGTTTTATTACAAAGCTGTGGTGATCAAAACAGTATGATACTGGCACAAAAACAAACACATATGGAACTGAATAGAAAATCCAGAAATGGACCCACAATTATATGGTCAACTAATCTTAGAGAAAGCTGCAAAAACTATCCAATGGGAAAAAGACAGTCTCTTCAACAAATGGTTTTGAAAAAACTGGACAGTGACATGCAAAAGAATGAAACCAGACCACTTTTCTTATACCGTACACAGAAATAAATTCAAAATGGATTAAGGACCTAAATGTGAGATCGGAAACCATAAAAATCCTAGAAGAGAGCAGGGCAGTAACATCTCTGACATTGGCTGTAGCAACTTTTTCCTAGACAGGTTCCCGAAGGCAAGGGAAACAAAAGCAAAAATAAACTACTGGCACTACATCAAAATAAAAGGCTTCTGCACAGCAAGGCATCAATCAACAAAACAAAAAGGCAATCTACAGAATGAGAGAAGATATTTGCAAATGACATATCTGATGAAGGGTTAGTATCCAAAATATATAAAGAATTTATAAAACTCAACACCCACAAAACAAATAATCCAAATAAAAAATAGGCAGAAAACATGAACAGACATTTTTTGCAAGAAGACATACAAATGGCCAACAGACAACCAAAAGACGCTCAATGTCATTGGTCATCAGGGAAATGCAAATCAAAACTACAATGAGCTATCACCTCACACCTGTTAGAATGGCTAAAGTCGACAATGCAAGAAACAAAGGTGTTGGCAAGGATGTGGAGAAAAAGGAACCCTCTTGCACAGTTGGTGGGAATGCCAGGTGGTGCAGCCACTGTGGAAGACAGTACGGAGGTTCCTCAAAAAGTTAAAAACAGAATTATTCTATGATCCAGTAATTAAACTACTGAGTACTTACCCAAAGAATACAAAAATACTAACTCAAAGGGATACATGCACCTGGATGTTCACGGTAGCATTATTTATAATAGCCAAGACAGGGAAGCAGCCCAAGTGTCCATCAATTGATGAACAGATAAAAAAGTCATATATATATATATATATATATATACATATATATATATATATATATGGCTAAATAATAATCGTGTGTGTGTGTGTGTGTGTGTGTGTGACTTTTTTGCAATGTAGGGGGGAAAAGTTGTAGAAGGTTTGTGGAAAAAGAATCTTTAAACAGGAATTTTCATGTGTGATCAAGCTGGTTAAGATTAAAATAAATGTATTTAGAAAAATGAGTTTTAGGAGTGTCTCTGTGGCCATGGGTTAAGTGCTCGACTCTTAATTTCTACGTAGGTCATGATCTCAAGGTCTGTGAGATCAAGCCCTGTATGGAGTATGGAGCTGGCTTGAGATTCCCTCTCTCCTTCCCTCTCTGCCCCTCCCCAGCTCTCTCTCAAAATAAGTAAACAAACATTTAAAAAAGGAGTTATAAGCTGACACTACATAAGAATTTGGTTTTCTCTCTGTTAAAAGGGCAAAGTTTTCCTGGGCTTTTGATCTCATTTAGGGAAGACTGTAAAAATTTCTTTTACCTTTTTTAAGTATTGAGTTTCATAATAATCTGTGATCTGATTTAGGGAAGTGCTTTTTAAAAAACATTTTTGTCTAACTTCCTACTTGACGTCCTTTTAACTTAGAATATTCCAAAGCGCTTGCTAACTGAATTCGGCTTATTTGAGATGTACATTACATGGAAAGCATTGTCAAAAGTAACACTGAGCCTCTATATTGTGTTTGTAATACTGTGGCATGTGTGGATAATGTCCATTCTGCTTCTGCAAAAACGGCCCCTCACTGCCAGACTTTTGCCATCCTCATGTCCTTGAATCTGAAATCTAAACAAACTTTTATTTCAGGAGAGAAACACAATCTCACTGTGCACCTAACTTTCCACAAACACAATGAGACATCTCACTGTCAATTCCCCTACATTTACCCCGTTGAGTTAAGGGTGCCTACCAGAAGAGATTCAGGATTCAGAATTCACTCCTTTTGACAGGTCCCTATTTCTCTGATTAGGGGTAGATACAGGAGGCTACGATCAAGAACCGCTCCTTCATTCTTAAAATTACTGCCAAACCTGTTAAAGCAATAGCAGCTCAACAAATATCCTTAAACTCTCTAGGCAAAGCTCTCCCTGATAATGGAATAATTCTTAATTACCTACTGGCTGACCAAGGAGGTGTCCAGGCTGTGGCAAACACCACCAGCTATGCCTGCACTGACACTTCTGGGGACACTGAAACTCAATTATGTAAGATCCCAGAACACGTCGCTTGGCTTAAGAAGGTGACTCATTCCACAGGGTCTTTCTTTGACTTTTTTGATTTGGGTCTTGGGGACCATGGCTCGAAAGTGTACTCCTGGGGCGCTTGGGTGGCTCAGTCAGTTGGGCGTTTGACTTTGGCTCATGTCATGATCTCATGGTTCATGAGTTCAATCCCTGCATCAGGTACTGTGCTGACAGCTCAGAGCCTGAGGCCTGCTTCAGATTCTGTGTCTTCTCTTTTAAAAGCTTTAAATGCACGTAGGCGCTAACCACCAAGCAAATGATCTCCCTAACACTGGAACATCTAAGGAACAAAGAAAACAACTGACTTAAGGGAGTGTGAAGCTGCGACGTGTGAATATCATAAAGGTTAAGACCTATGGATACCACACAGAGGAACAAGAGAAATTTCAAGAACTTCAGAGCAGTAACGGAGAGTGGTCTAAGGCCTTACATTTTTATCACAACTAAGCTAAGAGTCTGATCAAAAGAGCGTAATTTGTTAAAAAGAAAACGGCAGGCACAAAATGGTGCCACTTAGGTTATGGACCCAAGTCAGTAAGCCAAGACTTAATTCCTAACCCAACTGCAATTTCACCCCTCCACCCATCCCCGCCCCCCAGAATGTCAACACAGAATTTCCTGGCCAATACTAGGGAATTTTCTGATAGACCCCTTCTGCTCCCCTTAAGAAACAACCTGGCCTAAACAATTCTTATCTTGCTAATAAAGCCCTTCCCTCTTCTTTAATGTCCTCTGCCTTTAGAAGCCTTCCTCTTCTTTAGCTCAGTGGAGTTCCCCTCTACTTGCTAGATGTGACAGTGATTTGATCATTTAATAAAACCAATTGGATCTTCAAATTTACTTAGTTGAATTGTTTTTTTAACACTAGGAACAGCTATTTCAGAGTTTCTAAATAATATACTATTGGTGACTTCACAAGGTTTGTTGCCAAATTTTCTTAGTCCTATCTTGAAAAGATGTCATTTGGAGATAAATAGAGTTCATCAAGGTCTTTTTAGGAGAGTGAATCCACATTGCCGCCTACAGAGCACAGCCTAGAAACTGCTCCTGGGGATGAACGACATGGCCATGATGTCAAGATTCTGACTGTAGCTTCTCAGACAGCAAATAAAACAGCCAGCACAATGGACACACGTGGAAGTATGACTGGTAGGGCAAGATCCCGGGGGGCCTCAAAGGGCAGGTTAGGCAGCGAGACTCCCCTCTGAACCTACTGGTGAGCCCTGAGTGCTTGGAGAAGGGGGCGGTGTCACGAAAGAATGGTAGGAAATCAAAATACAGGGACGGAGGGGTGGGAGACAAGAGGCCAGCCAGCGAGGGCACCATTTATAAAAGTTAACGATGAGGGTGAACGTGTTCCTGACCTGTCGCTAGCGGCAGCCAGAGTGGAAAGAGATAGTGGGAGGAAGGGGGAAAGGGTCAGAGGAATCAAACATGCTGGGGCTCCTATGGTGATAATAAAGGTGGGTCTTGGGAGCAGAAAGCTTTATATAGATATTGAAGCCAATGGAAAAACATCATATTCAGAATACTTAGCATTACATTGGGAAACTTAAAAGTACAGTATTTATAAGAAAATTCGGCCAGATTCTCGACAGCAGACTACTCAGGAATGTTGCAAAAGAACACTGACAAGGACTAGTCCTCCGATGCATCCGCGCCAGAAAATCCCTGTCAAAGGAATGAAGTGACAGGATTCTACTACAGACTTACAACTGGGTGCATTACACTTTTACTTCAAGTCCCTCTCAGCAAGGGTGCTGAATTTTCAACACACTGTTTATTAGAAGAACTGTACTGTTTTCTATTTGGCCCCATGAGTACAGTTAACGCAAATCTGTACTAACGGGCGGAGGTCTGGAATCAACAATTTTGCCTTAGCTTACCGTTCATTTTCTTGTAATCGAGGGGAAGTTCACAAAACATAAAATCAACCATTCTAAAGTGAACAATGCAGTGGCATTCAGTATTCACGAGGTTGTGTAACCACCACTTCTGTTTATTTCCCCACACCTATTCATTATTAAAAAGGAACAATAGGGGCGCCTGGGTGGCTCAGTCGGGGTTAAGCGGCAGACTTTGGCTCAGGTCATGATCTCATGGTTTGTGAGTTCGAGCCCCGCATCGGGCTCTATGCTGACAGCTCAGATCCTAGAGCCTGCTTCAGATTCTGTGTCTCCTTCTCTCTCTGCCTCTCCCCTTCTCGTGCTCTGTTTCTCTGACCCTCGAAAATAAATAAATGTTAAAAAAATTTTTTTTAATAAATAAAATAAAAATAAAAAGGAACAATAATGCCACTCTTAGTGTATCTGGTAACTTTACCAACATGAGAATAGCATAACTATTAAAAAAAATTGTGATCACACTAAGCCTTTAACCAACCATATACTACACACACACACACACACACATACAGTGCTGTCTCCATCATAATTATTTTCTGTTGCACTGGGAATTTTATTCTAAAAATGGTCTCCCTGGAGTTTCGCAACATATTAAATTCAGAAAATGAATGACCATTATTATTCCTCCAATACCTTTGACACAGATCCCACACACCACACAAGGATGCCTCGTACTCCTCTGATCTAGGTACCAGGAAAGTTCTGAACTGCTTTAAAAAAAAAAAAAAAGCGGAAAGAGACTTCACTATACCATACCTTATGGGGATGGCTGGCCGCTTCCTGCCCAAATCAGCTTCAAAGAGGAAACCTTCCACAGCGATAAATAAAAACTGCGCAAATGTCACAATGTTCCCGCATCCTGGATGTTTCCTGTGTAGTAAATAACAAAAAGGTAAATAAGGCACAAAAAGCTGCGATAAAGGGCACCAAGACCTGTTACGCCGCTGATAGTTCAGAGCAACAGAGAGGACTGATTTCTATCACCCACTGTCCCTCATCTCTGGTTTCCCATCCGAGGCTCGCACACGGCTACCAAGAGAGCTCCCAGGAAGAGGTCAAGGTTTCTTACTTCACTCTTCCCTGGCTGTAGCAGGCCGAGAGTAAGAACCCCTTGGATACATTCGTTCTTAGGACTATGATACAGGTTTCCTGACAGGCTGTAGGAAGCTGGTCGTCCATGGGGTCCTCAGGCAGCCACAGGGACTTTGGGCAGGATCCCAGTCAGCTTCAGCAGCGCAGTCCAAGCCCAGAAATAAGCTGAGGTCCCCCGGAATGTTTACACAGCCTCCTGGCCAGGAACCACCAGGACTACTGGTGATGGAAGATGACATGCACCTGCTATGGGTGACTGCGCCATCGCCTGAGATAAGGTCCCCGTGGGACAACTGGTTCTTGGGGTGGGGCAATGCATACTCTTTCTAAGCATCAAGCACGGATACACACACAGCACATGAACCCGTATATACCGGTCTGTGGAGGGGCGATTAGGAACAAAATGTATACAGACAAAGGGTCTTTGGCAAGAGTCAGAAGAGATAAGGGGCAGTTATGAAGAACAGACTGAAGAACATGCTATCATCTCCTGCTCTCCACAGCCCTGAACACAAATTTATCAGCTACTCGACAAATGGTGGAACTGAATCGAACCTCTTCAGTGACCCAGGTAAGGGCTGGGGAATCCTCCACAGTGACTGTTAGGAACATATTTATAAGACAGAAAAAGAAAATTCTTCAGACTTCCGTCTTGAAATACTGTGGAAAATGGTGACTGAAATGGTTTGTGGGTTTGAGTCTGTCTTCTATCAGGTTCTGCTCCGTCACTGGAAGAAGTACGAAGCGAACAGTTGTCTTTGTTTCCCTGAAGCTTCCAGATGTCTCAGATGACCAGTATTTTCCAGGCTTCACATTCCGTGTTCTCATCCTGACCAAGAACGTTTACTGAACAGAGGCTAGTGACTAGAGGGACTCTTGTATTGTAAATGTACTCTTACGTTGAACATAATGCTATTTATGAAAAGCAACCCTGATTCTCTCTTGCTGGTATTAAGGCTAAACAGCAAGGCCAAGTAGACGAGTTCTTAAACACGCCCATCAGGCGTAAAACAGACAACCCTTACCACGAGCCACTCTCGCGGAGAGCTCTGCTTTACCGTCGGACACAGAACCACTGTGGCTGTTCAGTCTCCACCGTCTACGGTGTCCCTCAGAACTCCTTCTGTATGTGCCATGACGTCTAGCATTTATGTTCGAGGGACGAGGATGAACATGCACGAAACCATAATCATCACGTGAGACACTGACCTCACTCGAAGAGCTCATGAGAACCATTAGCTGAAATGGGGGTGACAGGAGAAGGTCCTTCAGCTCTAGATAGTTCCTGGCCCTGCTCCTTTCAGCCCTAGGCTGCTCTGTAAAGACCCACGAGCCTGAGGAGCCTCACCCCCCAGTCCCTCTCAGTCTGCTCTGCGGTGGGGCCCGGAACCTGGACTTTTCAAAGCTTTCCACTTGATTCCAGGGTGCAGCCAGAGTTGAGAACCACTAGTGTAGGGGACAGGGCGGAAGGTGTGGGGGGAGGGGTGTGTGTGTGGGTGTGTGTGTGTGCGCGCGCACACCTATGTAAGATGTGTAGGTAACTCTCACATGCTCTCACAGAGCCGAGAACCACTGTGCTCCGTGGTGGTTAAAAGAACACAATGACGGAGGCGCCTGGGTGGCTCAGTTGGTTAAGCATCTAACTTCGGCTCAGGTCATGATCTCAAGATTTGTGAGTTCAAGCCCCACATTGGGCTATGTGCTCGGAGCCTTCAGATTCTGTGTCTCCCTCTCTCTTTGCTCCTCCCCAGCTCATGTGGTCTCTCTCTCAAAGGTAAAAAACAAAACAAAAAAAAGTACACAGACATGTAGGATCCAGGTCTCCACCACTTACTGAGTGAGAGTGGAAGTTTATTCCCCTAAGTCCTGTTTCCTTATCTTTAAAGTGGGAACAGTGTTAGTTCCTACCTCACTGATTTATTGTAAACAAGCCAGTCCCTGAAATGCACTTAACGGTGTGCCACAGAGGAAAAGAGGCCCTAGGATCTCGCACACCGATGGCCTTCCAAGTTAGTTCACTCTTTTAAAAAGGCATTTATCTTGACCAATTTTTCTCACTTATAAAAAAGCAAGTGATACAGTTTTAATTTTGTAGTGAGGCTTCAATGAGAGAATATGTATCAAACGCCAAATACAAGACTTGGCCCAAAAGGGGCTCATCAAGCTTCCTTGCTTCCTCCTGTTTTCTTTTTACCAATAGATTAGGCCATTTTACTCTTCCCCAGCTGTAGCAGCTGTGTCAATTAAAGACCAATTATGAAGGGGCACCTGGGTGGCCCTGTTGGCTAAGGGTCTGGCTTTGGCTCAGCTCATGATCTGTCTGGTCTTGTGGTCTGTGGGTTTGAGCCCTGCCTCGGGCTCTCTGCTGTCAGCACAAAGCCCACTTCTGATCCTGTCTCCCTCTCTGCCCTTCCCCCTTTCCCATTCTCTTTCAAAATAAAGAAATAAACATTAAAAGACAAAAGGACAATTATGGAGAACCTATCATGTGTAAAATTCGGTGCTAGGGAGCTCCCAGTGCGGAGGAGACCTGACCCCTGAACCCTGAAGGACATGACAATGTATACGGAATGTACATGGACTATGAAACAGTAAGGACCTGGTGTCACACAGGGAAGGTCAGAGGATGGACCGTGTCCAATTCATCTTGACGCCCCCACTTTCTGGGCACAGTATCCGGCCTTCATTCAAGGAGCTGAGCAAATGGGAGGGTACCTCACTTTAAGCAAATAGGACCTAAAATATTAGTGCTGCATGAAAGATAAAAAAAAGAAACCATTTATTTCAAAAAATGATTCGCAAGTGTATTCCTCCCAGGACTTTTGAGAAGGCATAATGATCTTAAATTTTACCTGTATTTTACAGACGTAGTTTATTATTAGGCCCATTTCATTGCTAACAATACTGAGGGCCACGTAGCACAGAGTCAGGTAAGTCTCCCAGAGCCACATGGCATATGTGATATGTGCAGACCCCCTTACAGTATCCTTCACAATTCAGTGGTTTTTAGTACATTTAAAATCATGCAGCCACTACCATTTTAGGGCACTTCCGAAAGAAATCCCACACCCATTAGGAGTCACTCCCCACTGCCCCCTCCCCCATCCCTTGAGAACCCTATTCTACTTTGTCTCTATTTCCACAGGATTTTTAAATCTCCCTAAGGTACTCACATAATTAATTTAAAAAAATCAGCTTAGTATTTTTAGGAACACACAGCTACCAATGGAACTATTTGTTTTAACTTGAATGATTTTTTTTTTTCATTTTAAAACTTCAGCATTAAAAACTTGGATGCTTCTCCCTAAATCCCTTGTTCTCTTGGACTTTACTCCTCAGAAATTATAATAACCAACTGCAGTTTCTTTGACTCTGAATTCTCTTTGGCAAGAATTCAAAGTTTGGCTTCAAAGATGAGCAACTCCGAAGAGAAAGAAATGGATGCCTCTCGTATTTCTTATTCTAGATTTAGGAAACTTCCTTAAGTCAACACGACGCACTTGACTGTAAAATAAAATGGAGAAAAGAAAATGTTTCCGATTGTTTGCTGACGGAAGGCACGCAATACCTTGCCTCGCTAGTCAGCCGACAACGGGACATCCTGTCTCCAAGCTCTTTCAGGAAGGAGATGAAGGCACCCATTCATCACTTCCCATCTGTGCTGTACACTGCGTGGTGCTTCTTACTTTATTATAGGTCCCAATTATAGATATGAAAATCAGAAAGAAAAACCTAAATTTATTTTCCAGTTTGGGGAAGGCGGATAAAAAGTCACTCTAGCTTTCCATTTGTAGGGAGTGTCCCACCAGCCTCTTGATTAGGGCACATAATGGTTCCAAGGAAGCCACAGAAGAAGCAGAGTTCCTGCTCTATAAAAATGTATGAGCTTTCAACTGTGATGTCCCAAGAAAGTCAAAAATGAAGAGGAGGCCAAATCTACAAAGACCCTTAAAGACTATCTGGTTCACCCAGCTCTTATTTTATTGGCCTTTGGCATCGTAAATTAGGAGTTGC
Organism: Helogale parvula; assembly: GCA_004023845.1. Lineage (NCBI taxonomy): Eukaryota > Metazoa > Chordata > Mammalia > Carnivora > Herpestidae > Helogale > Helogale parvula. Next base: position 16,303 of record PJEM01001204.1, on the reverse strand, counting down.
CCAAGCAAATCAGGAAAAAGCTGCTATTCGGTCTGATGTCCACCACCCACTAAATTAATAAATGTACCCCTCACCGCTTTATGAAAACCTGTTACGCGTGGCAAAGAGCCAAATTTATGAAAAAGGTAAATAAGGAGGATTTATTTCTAAATTATTCAGAGCGTTCTACATAGAAGCTCCGACAATTCACAGACACGTTAGATTTACCCACAACTTTTCAGGAGCAGTTCATAAAGCAAGGTTTACCGGTACTGAAAAGTTCGAGGGGGAAGTTTGTGCTTCAGGCGCTTTGCACATGCATCTCATTTAATCCTTCAAAACCCTGTGGGGCTGGGAGAGCCTTTTAAAGTTCAAAGAATAGACTCAGGAGATGAAGTAATTTAGCCAGGAACTCAGACTTAGTGATGAGGACCTTTAGTTGCTACATATTCTTTTTTTTTTTAATTTTTTAAATGTTTTTTATTTATTTTTGAGAGACAGAGAGTGACAGCGTGAGCAAGGGAGGGCCAGAGAGAGAGGGAGACACAGAACCCGAAGCAGGCTCCAGGCTCTGAGCGGTCAGCACACAGCCTGACGCGGGACCTGAACCCACGAACTGCGAGATCATGACCTGAGCTGAAGTCAGAAGCTTAACCGACTGAGCCACCCAGGCGCCCCAGTTGCTACATATTCTGATGTCATACAGCCTTTGGTAGGATTTCATTTAATGGCATATTCAACATAACTACTACACCGTTATTCTCTGGCCTTCATTTCCACGGCTGGCCTGATTTTATCATCTTCATATTTTTAAATCAATTTCCAAAGTGACCTTACTTTGAAGTACGTAAGACTGATAACTGGATACATTTTTTTTCCCATTTTTAAACCTCTCTCCGCCTACTCCCCAAAGAAGTGACAGATCTTTATCAACACTTGCTGCTTAAGATTTCAAGCTCTTTAACAGCAAAAAATTAACCCACAGCGTAAGTGAACTGATTGCTTCAGAATAACGTACTGTGAAAATAAAGTACATTTCCAGTAGCCTCCACATGAGATACTGATCAAAATTCTGTAGGCTGCTCAAGTTCAAAAATAACAGGGAGATTGCAAAAGGTACTGGACTAGGGTTTAGGTATCCTGGATTATAGTTCTGGCTCTGCCACTTAAAAGTTACAGTAGAGGCACACGTGGGTGGCTCAGTCGGTTGAGCAACCCACTTTGGCTCAGTTCATGATCTCGCGATTCGTGGGTTCAGGCCCCATGTCAGGCTCTGTGCTGACAACTTGCCCAGAGCTTGGAACCTGCTTCGGATTCTGTGTCTCCTTCTCTTTCTCTGCCCCTTCCCCGTTTGTGCTCTGTCTCTGTCTCTCAATAATAAATAAATGTAAAAAAATTAATATATATTAAAAAAGTTACAGTAGGGGCACATGGGTAGCTCAGTAGATTGTGTGTATGACTTAGGCTCAGGTCATGATCTCACACTCATGAATTTGAGCCCCACATCAGGCTCTGCTGACAGCTCAGAGCCTGGAGCCTGCTTCGGATTCTGTCTCCCTCTCTCTGTGCCCCTCCCCAACTCGCATTCTGCATCTCTCTCTTTCTCAAAAATAAATAAACATAAAAATAATAGTTACAGTAAAAGACCACCTAACTTCTTGGCACCTGTCTCTCTTTCAGTAAAAGAGATAATTCCTGACCTATTTGGTACACAAGAATGTTTGGGTGATCAGTAGAGATGTGTAGATTCAGAAATACAGCCACAGATATTATTTTATTTTACAGCCAGAAAAAGGAGACCCCAGAACCAAGACTTGAGATTTTTGGTGCTGAGCCTTTTCTAGTCTACCTGTTGTCTTTTCTGTAACAACAGTTTCTATCCACTGAACTTTGCACCTTACTCAACGTTATTTGAGTGCCACCTCAATAACGCTAACCTAGTTTCCTTTTGGGAACGTGTCATAATCATTCTTAAAGTTCCGCCTCTAAATACATGCTTCTCAATTTAAAGACCGTAACATCTTAAAGCTAGAATTACTCTCTCCGGTCAAGTGGACGGGCTCTCGGAATAATCCGCTCTCCTATATCACTGGGAAGTATGTTTGGATCAAGTACTCATAACCACGTCTAAAGCCAATAAAACAAATGTTTTGGGGGGGCCCATTAAAGAAACGTTCTCTGCAGCGAGTACAGAATCAGACTGCGTTAGAAGTCAAAAAGCTTTGCCCAAGTCAAACGCGTGGCGTTAACAGGATGGAGAAGAGGTGGAGGAACCCTGGGTTCCAGGGTCCTGCCACGGGCTTCCTGCCGACCTTGGCCCTGTCACAAGAAAAACCGCCCGTTTCAGTTCCCCAGTATGTGAGGACAGCACCTCCGCGCTCTCTCCGAGGGATGCTGTAAAACTGGTGGGCGGGATGGTGGGCAGCGCGCGGGGCCACGGAGCCGTCCTCCCCCGGTGCCCGCGCGCCGCCAGCGGGGGTGCGGCCCGCGAAGGTCACTTACCGGGCCAGGAGCTCTAAGAAGATCACATTACTGCAGCAGCCTGCGAACACCAGGCCCACCGCGAAGGCCGGGCGCATGGCCGGTGCCGGGGAAGGAGAGCAAGCGCGCACAGCAGGCGCCCGCTTATACCGCCAGCCTAGGGAGCCGGGTTACTGCATCCGCCGCGGCACAGAACATCCCCACGGACCCACAGCGGTGCTCTCCTCCCGGGGCCGCCACCGACGCTGCCGGCCGGGGAGCTGTAGTTCGCAGTCAGCTCCAGCCCCATTCATCCGAGGGGGCGTCCGGGTCCCGATCAGACTACACATCCCAGGATGCCGCGCGCCCTTACGCCCGGCTACGTTCCCGCTTCAAGGTTCTTCCGCCAGGGAAGAGAGTGGTACGGATGCCCGTCATGCCTCGCGCGAGAGGAGGCCGCGGAGCTTTCTGGGAAGTGAGGTTCCAATGCTGTCAACGTGGTTTCCTGCGAGACCGCTCAGGGCTCAGGAAGGGATTCGTCCATCGCGGTTCCAACAAACAGAAAGCTGACGGCGCTAGAACTACAGACCTGTGATTGACTGATTGTCAGAGGTGTTACCAGCTGAAACAGTTCTCCTGAATTGAGTGAAAGTAGAAACCGCTGTGAACTTGGTTGTCTATGGGATAGAATCTTGGCTGAGCCCCTAATCAGCTCCGCTATCTCAGGCAACTTCTTTGAGCCTGCGTCTCGTCCTAGGTAAAAACGGGAACAGCAATGCCTATCATACCTGATTGTTGTGAGGTGCCACATCACAATCACCTGTGGATTTTGTTTAACTGCTGATTACGATTTGCTAGAACTGTGGTGTGTCCTGAGATTCTGCATTTCTAGCATGTTCCCAGGTCATGCTCATGCTACTGGTCTGTGGACCACACTTTGAAGAACAGATGCCCGTAAAACAGATGACTCTGACGTTTCTATCGCACCCCTCCCATTGGTTCAGGGACTTTCTGCCAGCCAACGTGTCTTTAGTCTCCTCCTTCCTCATAGCTTGTGACTGTTCTCAAGCAAACTTATTTTGTTTTTCATTTTGCCACCAAATATCTTTAAAGAGTAATCTAAATTCGTAGTTTCTGCTTTTGACTCTGATCAAAGCCAGATTATTGAAGGCAGTCTCATTCAGACCCCTCTAATGACCTCTTAATTATCAAAACCATCCCCCACAGTCTTCCTTTACTTGATCTTGCAGTGGCTTTTGACAATGAAACCTCCATCCTGTTGACATTCTCTTGTCCATTTGCTTATAAGACATGAGTCTCCTGTTTCTCTTTCTACTTCTCTGACTTATGTCTTTCGGTTTTGTTTGCAGGTTCTTCCTCTGCCCCAAGTCTTCCAAAATTCCTTTATGTGTCCCCCCTTCTAGTGGCGCTAAACACTTTCTATGGTGATCTCATCTCTAATTTCAACCATCATTATATGTAACTGTGAGCCTATATGTGTATATGTGTACATGTGCATATGTGTACAGCCCCAATTTCCTGTGTGCCTTAGATAAAACTGCTTATTTGATTTCTTCACCAACATATCCTTGTAAACTCTTCAGCTGAAGCATGTACACAGTTCATGATCTATGTCCCATAAAGCCGCTTATTTCTATTAGGGACATTATCCACACCTATTCTCTTTGGGCAAAAACCTGAAAGATTTTCACAGTCTTCCTCTCCCTCCCACCACACATTTATTTGATCTCTACATCCTGTCAATTCTGCCTCACAAGTATCTCCAGATTCCAGCTTCTCCATCCACTTACCCTCCTGGGAAAGCCTCCGAACACATCTTGATACCTTCGGCCTCTGCCTTCTTCAACTCATTCTCCATGCTGTCTCCAGACTGTTTCAAAAGAAAATTAAAACTCTCTGTGTCACGTTGCTACTCCAAAGTTGTCTAGTACTGTGTAATAAACCACCCTGAAATGTAGCGAGTCATAATATAGCATAGAGCTGAAAACATTCTTTCTTCCACCTCTGTATGTTGACCAGGTGCAACACATTCTCCATTGGGGTTTCTGATGCAGCTGTGGTCAGATGTCAGCTAAAGTTGGAGTCACCTGAAAGCTTGACTGGGTTGAGGAACAGTTCTTCCCACATGGTCTCTCTTGGGCTGTGCCTCTTCACGATATTGTGGACTCAGGGTAGCTGGACATCTTCTATGATGACCGTGTCCCCTTGAGGCAAGTTTTCCAATAAATCAAGGCAGAAGCCACGATGGCCTCAGAAGTCACACAGTGTCACTTATACCAGATTCTATTGGTTTCATTGGCCAACCAGATTCACTGAGAGGACTAACAAAGGCTTTGGGGGGGGGGGCACAGAAGGGCATCTCTGAAGACTAGCTATACAGCACTTGTTGGCTCCTCGTGTAAAACTCACACTTGTAGAAGGTGTACAAACATGTCACAATCAAGCCTCAGTTCACCTCTGTGGTTTCATCTCTTGCCATTCTTTCCAGTGTTACCTGGAATCCTGCCACATTAAACACTCTCTATTCTCTGCATTTACAGTGACTTTCAAAATTCACATCTCTGCACATGCTGTTCTTTCTGCTGGGAATACCCTTACCCTTTTCTCTTTGGCCACCTCCTACTCAACCTTTTATGGAGGACAGTGGAGTCAGTAGATATGTGTACACTGTGCAAAGGGAAGGTCCCCTCTCAGAGACCACTTTTCAAAAAATTTTTTTAATTTTTTAATGTTTATTTATTTTAGAGAGAGAGAGAGAGACAGAGAGAGAGACAGAGCATGAACAGGAGAGAGGCAGAGAAAGAGGAAGACATAATCCAAAGCAGCTCCAGGTTCTGAGCCCGATGTAGGGCTCAAACTCACAAACCATGAGATCATAAGCTGAGCTGACGCTAACCGACAGAGCCACCCAGGCTCCCCCAAAACCCCACTTTTCTATGTGTAGCTTTTCAATTCTTGGCTCTCTCCTCTTTCTGCAGCACTTCATCCATACCTAAACTAATCCACGAATCACGTTGTATTATAGTTGTCATTTTCATGTCGATCTCTGTAGACCGTGCCCCTTTGTGGACAGAACCAAGAATAACTAATCATCTCTAGAGCCTTAGCATCATACACAGTGATTGGAATATAATATGTTCATATATTTTTGTTGAATGAGTGAGCCTGACTTTATTATTTGAGTCAAATAATTTATACCTCATAAATTCAATAAATATGTAAGTTTTTATCACTTATTAAATAGATAATACTTTTCAGCATGACTATTTTGAAACATCAAAAATGCACTACTCAATTAATTTGCCTAAACAATGATATGGATAACCGATACCCTGGCCAAGAAACAGAGCACTCCCAGCATCCCAGAAGCTCCTTGTTCCCCCTTCCAATCACTAATCCCCTCCAGGAATAACCACTTTTCTTGTTCTCTAGCACCAGAATTAGGTTTGCCTGTGTTTAACCCTCACCTAGGGGCGTCTGGGTGGCTCAGTCGGTTAAGTGGCTGACTTCAGCTCAGGTCATGATCTCATGGTTGGTGGATTCGAGCCCCACATCAGGCTCTGTGCTGACAGTTCAGACCCCAGAGCCTGCTTATGATTTTGTGTCTCCCTCTCTCTCGGACCCTCCCCTGCTCACACTCTGCGTGTGTCTCTCTCTCTCTCAAAAAATAAATAAACGTTAAAAAAAATTTTAAACCTCACCAAAATGGAATCATATACATGTTTTCTTTTGTTTCTGTTTCTTTCACTCAACACTCTATTTCTATTTGTGTTGTTGCATGTTTTTGTAGTTTATGTATTATCGTTGCTCTATAGCATTCCTTTCCCTGAATATACCACAAATTAGTTCTCTCTTCTCCTTAATGGATATTTGGCCTATTATGAATCGTGCTACCATAGAATTTCTCGTGCATAGCTTATGATGAACTGTTGAGCACACATTTCTGTTTGATAGGAGTATATTAATCAAGGTCTAGTCAAGAAACAATCACAGAGTAATGAACAGGGAAAGTTTAATGTAAAGAATTACTAACCAGTAACAGAGAATTCATTACTATAAAGAGTTAAGAAACTCCCAAGATTATACAAACAGCAGCTATTACCTAGGACTGAGGCAGACAACCCAAGGAAGGAACAAATTTGGAAGAGGGTTTATGAGAGCCAAATTGAGATTCAGGCCTTATTGAAGAGGATGCGGTTCTGACCCTCTGGCTCACAGTTCAGTGAGATGCTCATTACACTCCACCCTCTGGGGTCCAGTTGGGTCACTGGCCAGCTCCTCAGGAAGCAGCCGGTGGGGGTATCGTCCTTTCTAGGAAGCTGGTGGGGGCTCTGGCAGAACTGTCTAGTAACCGACACCAGTAAAGGGACTGCTGACTTGACTGAGCTGACTGCCACAGGATGTCCTCACTGCTGCAGGAACAAGAGGAGAGAGGAAAACGCCAGAACCAGAAGACAAACCACCTCCTCCTGCTCCTACAGCAGCCCTGTGACAAAGGTCCACCTAGGGCCACCTGGCAGAGGACAAACGTCCACAGGTTCCAGCTCCAGCACCACGTGCAAAGCAATGAAGAGAGAATTTGGAGCTGAGAGGCCATCCATCACCAACTAGGACACCCCAGGGCTTTTTTAGGGGTCATTCCAATGTCAATATTTTAATTGTTTCCTTGTAAAACCAAAGCTATACAGTATCATCAAGTCTTCATCTCCCAGACTTTTTCTTCTTTTCCCCTGAGTTCAAAATTCCAGCATCCTAGAATGAATAGAGTTTCTTAGACAGCAGCTGGTCTCAACATATTAAACCTTCAAACCTCTTCCCTTGTGAAGAAGGACCTATCGCTTTGGGAACGTTCATCATCTCTGCCCCCTTGTCTGTCAGCAGGAAACGCTGTCAAGGTTGTTTTAAAAACCATTTTTGCTTCTAGTTTCAGCCACTCAGACATATTTTGAATCATTTATAAAATCCACTTAACCAAGTTGTTGACAAAAAAATTAAGTAAGATGACTCCTGTGGGGTACCTGCTTCACAAGTGTCCTCGAGTTGATAATCCTACAGAGATTTGTTGCTTGATTTTTTTTAAACCTGTTTTCCATATGTATCAAATGAGGATTATTTTCTTCTCTCTATATCACATAAATCTTCAGATGCTTGGGGCTGTGTCCTGGAAAGACACACTATAAATATACTTAAGGTATTATTTATAAAGTCAAAATATTTCTGTTGCTTGTTTCAGAGGTCAGATGCAAGCAATACCCCAGAGTGTTGATAAATGTATGCACTCTAGCTTCTTCAAGGACATTATTCAAGGACAGAGTCCTTTTTCAGAGCACCACATTAAGGCACATGGAGTTTTGGAGTTTGGGCTAGGAAGGCAGCCTTCCCGACCAGAAAGTTAGTGGCAAAGGTCAAGGACTTTGTTCTATTAGACACAGTGTCTTCTTCTTTTTTTTTTAACTTTTTTTTAATGTTTTATTTGTTTTTGATACAGAGAGAGACACAGCATGAGAGGGGGAGGGGCAGAGAGAGAAGGAGACACAGAACCGGAAGCAGGCTCCAGGCTCTGAGCTAGCTGTCAGCACAGAGCCTGATGCGGGGCTCGAACCCACGAACATGAGATCTGACCTGAGCCGAAGTCAGAGGCTCAACTGACTGAGCCACCCAGGCGCCCCTAGACACAGTATCTTCTACATCCACATATGTTTGGCTCATTGCAGATGTTCAGTAAGTAATGGATGGAAGGAAGGAAGGTAAGGGGAAAGGAAAGAAGGAATGGAGGGATGGAGGGACAGACAGAGGGACAAATAGAAGAAGAAAGAAGGGTCTTTAGTAAAACCAGCTCCTTTTTAGGGAACTTATTTTTTTTAATTTTTTAAATTTTTATTTATTTTTGAGAGCGAGAGAAACAGAGAACAAGCAGGGGAGGGACAGAAAGAGAGGGAGATACAGAATTCAAACCAGGCTCCTGGCTCTGAGCTGTCAGTATAGAGCCCCACATGGGGCTCGAACTCACAGACCGTGAGATCATGACTTGAGCAGAAGTCGTACGCCCAACTGACTGAGCCACCAGGCGCCCCAGGGAAGGCTAAACACAAAGTAGTTGAAAGTACTACCTGGCATGGAAGAAACAACTAAGTGGAATCATCACCTGAAATGCCTTCGTGCCACTAAGTGCCAGTCCGAAGTGTCTGGGGCCGTGGGCGAGAACCTCGTCTACCTCATCCATGTGCCTCGCAGTTTCCTCCTCCATTTCTGTTTACATGGATAATTGTTAAATTGTCTTCTTGAATTGAGGTGTAGTTTCCAACAAGGAGGAGGAGTTGTTCCAACAACAACAAAAATACTGAAACTGGGCTGAGAGAGATTAAGAGATCTTTTCCAGGTAATGCAGGTCACGTTAGACCACTTCTAGTGAAAATGGTATCAGAGACCACATTTGCTACCTCGTGTAACATGTCTCAAAGTTACATACTGCGCTTCCCCCTCTCCCTGCTCAAGCTGGAATGCCTGATAACATTTTAAGGGGGAAAAGAAAACAAACCCATGGGCTCATTTAGTTTCAGTTTCCTTACACGGTTGTGTCACCTTTTGCCCAGCTCAGGCATGAAGCACCTGTGAAGTGGTCACTAACCCACGTACGGAGACAGGCTTTGATCTGTTCCAGGAGGTGCAGTCCATCAGTGTCTGACTTCTTTTTTATATAGTGAAATCCTTTTGCAATGTTTTTTTTCTTTTCTAATTTTTTTAATTGTTGAGAAATAGGGAGGAGCAGGAGGAGCAGAGAGAGAGGGAGATGCAGGATCCGAAGCGGGCTCTGTACTGACAGCAGAGAGTCTGATGCAGGGCTTGAACCCACGAACCATGAGATCATGCCTGAGCCGAAGTCAGACGCTTACATGACTGAGTCACCCAGGTGCCAGCTATTTCAACTCATAAACGCTTCCATACCTAACTTCTCTCTCCCTCCATCGACTGTGCAAGGTAGATAGGGATTATTATCCCTAGGAGAAAATGTGAGGGTCAAAAAGGTTAAATATATTTTCTAAGGCTCACCCCGCTATCCAGATGGCTCCCTGGACTATCTCCCCTCACCATGCTGTGAGGGCAAGGAAGATGTTCTTGGTGTTTTTGTGTACCCAGATCCCAACAACAGTGCCTACCTTACAAGCGTCACTCATAAATATTTGTTCGGTGAATGAATTACTGAATGAATCAGCAGAGGAGTGAGTGAATAGATTCCTGTCTTCCTTTTCTGAATTCTCCTCTCTGCTTCCTACACTTTGACTTTTGTCATCTTTTGCACGGTTGCTCTCTTCACATTCAGCGCATCGGCCTTTGGCCACGGTCCCTTCCGACCCTCTGCAACCTGACTGACTGAGCACGTGATTGGGTTTAAAGCTGTGTAAGGAATGAAGAGCTCTCTGTGGTTCAAGTTTATAGCTTCAGTGCATAATCTCTCTGACAGGCGTTTTGGGAAGTCAAAGCCATTTTATTTTCTTTCTGGTTCTTGGGTTCCGCATAGAGTTATCAGTCAGCTGATTGCTAGGTTAGAAAGTTATTGCTGTCTTATGAGTCTATAAAAATTAATTAAGAGTTGAGTTATGTGCTCAACACACACATGGGAAGTACGGGGATTACACGTCACAAAGCTTGCAAAGGTAAGAGCTTAATGTGTACTTGTCGATTGATAAAGGAATTGGGTGCAGAATAGTCCTGCTGCCCTTAATAATAATAGGTAACATTCCGAGCACTTAATGCCAGGCACGGTACTAAAATTATCTCATTTAACCTTCATAAAACTCCAATGAGATAGGCACCATGATTATATCCATTTTAAAGAGGAGGAAATTGGGCTGAGAGAGATTAAGAGACCTTTTCCAGGTGATATAAAGTTGTGAGCTTGGCTAACATCCAGATGTATCTGATACTAGTCACTGCTCTGCTCCACTGACCCAGGAGGTTTTCAGTTGCATCAGAGAGACAGGATAAACACACATGAAATTACCAACACTTCGCAAAACACTCGAGCTTATGACCCAGCCCCTGGGACTTCTCTTCCACACCCATCCCTCTTCCCTGTGGAGCCTGCTTTCCAGCCACACTGAGTTCCTTGCTGTTCCTGCCGTATGCTGAGCACACACCTGCCCCAGGGCCTTTGCACATGCCATTCCTGCAACAATCACCCTGTTTCATTAAGTTCTGTGCTTCGATGTTACTTCCTCAGAGAGACATTTCCTTTCTTCTGTATGTGAAATAACATCCTCTGACAGATTTTCTGGCCTTATCCTGCTTTATTTTCTTTATTTTACTGCTACCTAACGTGACATTAGCTATTTTTTTAATAGATTTATTTTATTTCTGTGTCTTCCACTACAGAGTAGACTCCAGAAATCCGGGGGCTTTGTATGTACCTCCAGCAACTAGAACACTGCCACAGTCCATATACACCTGCCAAAGGAACAAATTACTTTATTATATGGCAATTATCTTTAAGATAATTTATAAATATTGAACAGCAGTTCCACGTCAGGCATTTTGCCAGATGTTTTACATAATACTATCTCATATGTTCCTGTATCACACCCTGATGAACGAAGCCTTTTCTTCTCATTTTACAGACACAGATAAGAAAACGGAAATTCAGAGCACATTCAGAGATGTGCTCCTGGACCCACTGGCTGAGCCGGGGTCTGGACGTGCTCTGTCCCACTACGGATTACGTCGCGAGAGTTCATTTCTTACGGCTCAGTTTTCTTGCCGACTATATAGTCGTTTCTCTTTCATTTTGCACCAATGGTATTTCAACAAGTTCTAACAGGGAGAAGAATGGATCACGAGCTTTTCAAGACCTGACCTAACGTCTAAAGCACAACCTCCTTAGTGTCAGGTCACGGGGCAGCTGTTCACCCAGGACCAGATTTCCTCCAGGATGCTTTAGATCCCCCAACTTTTTAATCAGCCATGACAGATGGCTTAGAAAGGACACATCACTGGCACAGCTGGGTGGCTCAGCTGGTTGAATGTCCAACTCTGGGTTTTGGCTCCGGTCATGATCCTGGAGGTCGTGGGATCCAGCCCCACATCCAGCTCTGTGCTAAATGTGGCGCCTGCTTATGATCTCTCCCTCTCTCTTTCTCTCTCTCTCTCTCTGCCCCTCTTCTCCACGCTTCCTCTCTCTCTAAAATTACAAGAAAAACTTTTTTTAAGGCAAAAGTTTAAAAATGAAACAGGACAAATAACTCAGAGCAACTCCACAGCAGAGAACAGTTTGTGCCCTGACCACCTCTGTGACACAAGGAAAGCCTATTCCTACACAGAATGTTTTCCAAAGTTTTCAGTGATGTGGCAACAGGTTCCCCACCCCCGGCCCCAGGTCGTGATTTTTGCAACCAGCTTTACTGTGCACGACAGCTCTGATGGCTGGCCATTGCATCGCACCCTCTGAAAGTGGAGAGTCCATCCCCGATCTCCTGTTGGAGAATAATCATACTCTGAATGAGGTCCTGGAAGATTCCATCTGTAACAAGCCTACCCCACTCACTTTAGCTTGTTCTTAGGGAAAGGGGTGAGGGAAGGCTGGTCTTTCATGCAAAATCAAACCACTCAGAATTAATACCAACTGTGTTGTTTCCCGTGGTGGCTTGGAGTTTTGTTACAAATAGAGGTTTTGACATTTCTTTATTAACAAACTCGGGAACACCATGGCTGCTTTTTGTCACTGTTCCGGAGTCAGCATTTGTTCCCCCACTCTGGGTCCCCAACACCCATAATTCTGTGGAACGGTGTGGAGGTGTTACAGAGGAGGGGGTGGGTTTGAAAAAAGGAAGTTCCAGATTGCTCGGCGTCAAGACTGTGGCAAGCGGTGGCAGCTGAGAAAGGGAAGCTGCGACAATTCCAGGGATGGCGAGGGCTGGGGAGGTGGCTGGGCCGCCAGGCCGCCACCGTGTGTGCGCACGCGCAGCTCCTCCGCGCTGCAGGATGGCTGGGGCGCAGCCCTCACGCAGATCTACGAGAGGAGTTTCATCATCAGCACTTCGCAGTTGCCAAAACACACAAAAATTCAGAGAGGTTGATAGTTAACTCAAGGTCACACCTGAGTTCTGCTTCTCTGTTTATAAGCCTTCCTACGTCTTTACAGTGACACCCCAGACTTCTTCCAGGGCCTTCTGTGCCATGTCTTCCCTGCCCCATTTCAGCCTGCTACCACTTGCACCAGAACCTGGGTTATGAGAACCACCTGGGCCTCCCCGAGCATGAGCGCTACAACAACCTTCGTCACTGTGCGTCTGCTGAGGTCTCCGGTGCCAGGACTACCTGGCAAATGTCCGCTCACAGCTTCAGTTCTGCTCAGATGTGGACTCCTCTCCTACACTGCTCCCCCACCCTCCTCCTGAGCTGGGGCTCCATCTTCAAAGCTTCCATAGCACCCTGTGTTTCATCCACCACACGCCGCAGTTTGCAGCAAACTCAACTCTGACCGGTCGTTTCCAGACTGGCACTCTTTAGTGGCTTCCCATTTCCCGTAGAATATGATCCAAAGCATGGCATCTGATCGACGGCCCTCTTGCTGGGAACCACTACCCCCAACCTTTTCTTGTGGAACTGCATTGTCCAATTTGGTAGCTACTAGCCACAGGTGGCTAAATAGAAGGAAGTATTCTGTACTTTAGTCAGATTGGCCACTCAGCAGACACATGTGCTGTGGCTGCCATGTTGGATATATTTACAGAACATTGCCTTCATCATAGAACGTTCTATTGGACAGCACTGTTCTAGAGATAACTACTCCGGCTTTTTGCATCATTTTGCTTGTGCTGGTCCTTCTGCTTGGACTGCCCTTTCTATCCTATACCTCTGCATAAATTTTATGTAGCTCCCACATTTGTCCTCCAGAAAGTTTCCATTAATCCTGACTGGGTTAAGTGCCCCTTTTGGGTGCTTATAGATTCCTCTGCCTACCCGTCTCATAAGACTAACTCTCTTGGGTAATCGATGTATCTGAATTGGGGACACCTCAAGGGCAAGGACCCTGTGCCTTAGTCATCTATTTCTGGTGCCTTCATATAAGCAAGGCTGTGCTCATCTTCTTCAGCACTGCAAACCCAGTACTTAGCATAGTAATTGGTTCACAATAACAGATGCTCAATAAATACTTATTAAATGAATGAGTGAATGAATTAATGACTCTGTGTAGGTAGTGGTAACACATCCTTGGGAAAGCCAGGAGTTATAAACCCTGAAATTTTCCTGAAGTGTGTTATTAGAACATATCTCCCTTTTCTTTTTTCTTCTTCTTTCTTTGTTTTTTTGGGGTATTTCTTCCTGTTGACCATAGAATAAAAGGAAAGTACAGAAAAATATGAAGAAAAAAATAATTACCCAGAGATCACAACCTTCCAACATCTTCTTTTTAAAATTTGTGTTATTATCTTTCTCATGGTATTCATTGATTCTGTATCTGTTGTTCAGTTTTAATGTGGTTTAACATTTGCACTCAGAGGATGGGACACAGGGCAACTGTACGTAAGAAGCCCTTTCTGACACATCTAGAGAAGGAACTGTAAGGTTGTTCTCTGAAAAGAGCCACTTTCTGTAGGACTGCTCCTAGGATATCCAGAAAATACCCTTTTCTAGTTTCTTGGCCCAAAAAGATATGAAGAAAGGGAAGTGTAGAAGAATATTGATGGATTCATGAAAACTAGTCAGCATTTCAGTGGACTAGCCCTGCTTCACTTTAGGATAGAAAACTGCACTGGTCATTCTCTATTGTCCTCTGGGTCCCTTTTTCATTTTTCTCTGTCCCGCTTTGAGCCCTGGGAATTCTGCTCAACTGGAATACATCAACCAGGATCTCTTGCTCACTGGTTTCCAGTGAGTTTGGCAAATAGAAGACACCGGTCAGGAGATCAGAGGGCAGGAAGAGAGAGAGGTTGGGGTCTTTATTCCCCCTGCCCTTCATGGTTGAAACAATGACTTCATCTTTCTATCTAGAACCATAAGCCCTGATAAAGGCTCCTTTCCCATGACTATAGCTCAGGCCATGTTTCATTAATAATAATGTTCTACCTAGGGTAGGTAAATGCTTCCCAGTGTTGCTTGTCCCTGTACATTGACCATCCTTCATTGGTTCTCTTATCTCTGCACATTTCGGTGGGAAGTCCTGCCTTAATACTCTGTTAACTCTTTGAGTGTGTCATCTGTTTCCCTCTGGGATTCTGAAAGAGATAGCACCAAATTATGCTCCATCTTCTTTGGTGTCTACCTGTCCCCCAACTTAGTGAAGCCATTGGTTTTGTTGGCAAGACACCATAGACCAAGAGTTGGCAGATTCCAGTTGGGAGAAGCAATGTAGATCCATCCACTGCCTGTCTTTGTCAGTAAAGTTTTACTGGAAGTCAGCCATGCTACAGTAGCAAAGTTGAGTAGCTGTGACAAAGAATAAAATAAAACTGTATGGCCCTTTACAGAATACTATATACCCTTCTAGACTTATTCCATATTGGAATTACTGTTCATATCCACAAACTTATGAAAGGCACCCAGCCTTGGCACATGATGAAGCTGTTCCTGTCTCCAGTGCTGTTCAGCGAACATTTTGCTGAGTACAGGAAAGTCTGTAGCTCAGACCACAAGTAATGGCATCAGACAGACCTCAATTCAAGTCTTAGCTCTGACATCTACTGGGTGACCTTGGACAAAGTTTTAGAATTCTCTAAACTGACCTTAATTTCTCCATCTATAAAAAGGGACTAATAAAACTATCTTTTTCTCTCCTAGACTTGTAATGAGAAATGAACAAGACAATATGATGTAAAATGCTTAACCCAGGGCCTGGTGCACAGTGAACGCTTCAAAACTGTTAGCCACTGTGCACCAGGCCTTGTGCAAGGGAAGGTGGGAAGATAAAGACATTTAAGAGATAGTCTTGTGCCTCGAGGCACTCACAGATAACAGTGAGGGCGAGAGCTGGCTTCACTGCAGAGATTTTCTCCTGTTCAATATGAGACATGAGCACAGCCCGAACAGCCTTCCTCCCTAGTCCCAGGTCCTTTTGAATCTTCTAAGTCTACCCTTTCTAGTACCAGCTGGGGAAACCCCAGAACCTCTTGGGAGAATGGCCTCATTCCTGTCACTGCCCTGTTCTCATCCTATCAGGTGGTAGAGGGGCCCTGCCCCATTAAAGGTGATTTGTGCTCTATTTGGAACATCCACTGGTGCGAGTAGGAAGACACAGCTGCTATGGAATGTTTCTTACCTTCTGTTGACCTGGGACCCCATGATTCATCTGCTACAGCAGCTTTCAGACTAGCAGATCATCAAAAAAGATCGCTGCATACTTATTGGCATTCCATAGGAGTCTTAGTGACAATACGGGGCTGACGGAAGGGTCCTACGCATCATGAATATGAATATCATTCAAATTGCTCTGGTGAATGTCGAAGATAAAAGGAAATGTTTTATTTTGTGTTCATTAAGCACTAGAGGGTATGTTTCCCCTGGATGCCAACTCGTTATATCTGTAATGGTTAATGGGAGTTAAATTCCAACATCACATCAAGGGGGGAAAAAACAATCCCTCAAGTATTTGGAAACTCCTTCCTCCAAATTGCCCATCAAAGCTAGGTTATGAACTTCTAGGCTGTCTTACTAATGGATTTGACTAACTGTATTCTTTGCATTTTTTTCCCCTTCAAACACTAACCTCCCCTAAGTAGAGATGATTACAGAAATTTTGTAAGCATGAGATATTCTGAGGTCTATCAGAGCCGGGTCCCCATTAGAGGCTTCCCCCCACCCAGGGGAGAAAAACTAAGATTGAATAAAGGAGTTAAGTATCAGGGACTTC